>CAUZXS010000641.1:7500-57500 GCA_963585895.1 Sepioteuthis lessoniana
CCTGGCATACACCACCCAGCCAGCCACCTATCCACCCACAAAACAGCCTCCAAGTGTCGCTATTAATCTAAATTAATGTCAAACCACATTCAACTCATATACAAAACTAATGTTTCATTTTGATGCCTTATTTGTTTGTTTGTTAAATGTACACGCTAAAACAAAGGTTACATTCACTTGAGGGGGGGGCTTAATTTTTTTTTTTTTTTCGATTTTGTGATCGGCTTTTACAGCTTTCAAACGGACACAGATTTCTGGGATTTAAAAACAAATATTTTTTCTAAAAAAAATCTACTTTCATAGCCTCATGGACACATCGTATGGTATAATGTTTAACAAGCAAGACGATCTAACTATTGTTAACGAATTCGACTCTCACTGGGTGCCTTATACATCAGTACTTCTGAATGTGTTCTGAACTATACTAATATTTAAAAAATAATTACTTTGTAAATTTGTCAATAACTTTCATTGTGTAAGTTCCCGGGGGGTAGTGGCTATCGTGCTTGACTGCAGTTTGGAAGTTGGCAAGTTCTAACTCCAGTCGGTGCTAGTGGGTTCCTTTTCGGATTAATACGCTCAGGGAAGATTGAAACCCCCGTACCCACCCCAAATAGCTATGGTTTTGGTTGCGTTACTGCTATTCGTTTAAGAAGAACATTTTCGCACTGATTAACCTAAATTGTAGATGGCTCTTACTAAATAACGAAGATGGATAGGCTACAAAAGCAAAGAAAAATAACTAATTCTTGAATAACAGTAAATAACTATATCAATACCTTTGCATAACGAGTTTGACTCTCACTGTGTATCGAATACTTCTGTTCTTCTGAATGTTTGCTTAGCGAGGATAAACTTGGTAAATAATTACTGACTATAATTTAGTAAATAAATAGTTATTTAGTCACCTACTAAATCATTACTATTTATCACTACTTAGTAAATTTGTAAATATCTAGGGCATTGGAAGTAACTACTTGTAAACAATTTAGCAAAAAATCTACTGGCAAATAACTTCTTAATAAGTACCTCAGTAAATAATCTATTCAGCAAATAAATAAACACCGATCTATAAGTTAGGAAATAACCAATTTCCAAATAACAAAGAAGCAAATAACTTACTAAATAACGATTCATAAT
The DNA here is from genome assembly GCA_963585895.1 of Sepioteuthis lessoniana. NCBI lineage: Eukaryota > Metazoa > Mollusca > Cephalopoda > Myopsida > Loliginidae > Sepioteuthis > Sepioteuthis lessoniana. The sequence continues at coordinate 8,641 of CAUZXS010000641.1, forward strand.
TTGGTAGATATCTACTTTGTTAAAAATAATCACTTCTCATTTTATATATATATATATATATATATATATATATATATATATATAATGAGATGAGAGAATTTTTACTAAGTACTTATTTAATAAGTCATTTACAAGCAGTTATTTACTAAGCAGCTATTTACTTAGTCATAGGTGATTATTTAATGTTATATATATATATATATATATATATATATATATATATATATATATATATAGTGATTATCTACTGCTTTATATATGTGTGCATGTGTCTGTGTCTGTGTCCGTGTGTGTGTGTGTGTGTGTAAAAAGATAAAAAGACGAAAGATATATATTTGGTGTAATTTTGTAATTTATTCATTATTTATTACTTTTGCCAACACGTGTTTCGACTTCGAATTTTCCTGCATCCAAAAGTTGAAACACGTGTTGGCAAAAATAGTAAATAAATAGATCAAATATCAAATTACTCCCAATATATATCTTTTGTCAGTTTATTTTTTTTCACATATATTTTGTTTGATTCCTTTCATTTCCTCTCTCTCTCTCTCTCTCTCTCTCTCTCTCTCATACACACACACACACACACACACACACACACACACACACACACACACACACATATATATATATATATATATATATATATATAAATGGCAATAAGCCTCTTTGTAAATAACTGCTTTTAATTTAGTAAAAAACTAGTAAGAGAATATTTTTGCAAATAACAATCTATGCTAGTAAATAATTGTTTACAATTTAGTAAATAACAACTTAGTAATTAGTACACAACTCCATTCCCGATCCAAATGTTTCCGTTATATTCTTCCAGACATTTTTGGAATAAATGTTTTTAAAAACTTCATTACAAAATAAGACTTTATCTAAAAATAAAAGTTAAAATTAAAATAAAACTTTACCGAAAAATAAGACTTTATTTAAAAATGAAACGTAATTTAGCCCTAAAACCATCTTTTGTATAAATCAACTCGTGTACCTGTAAGAGTTCCCAGAGAAAAAAAAAATATAATTGTTTTTTGGTTTTTTTTTTTTTGTTATTTAAACGAATTATACTCTCAAACTCACCACAATTTTTTCATTTTTCGAAAAAATGCTTACCTTTTAAAAGGAGGTTTACTTTCACATTTTTATTTAATCTAGAATGACCACCCATTTCCGGAAGATGTATCAGAAAAGCTCCCCCTCCAACTAAAAAAAAAACAGTTAAATAGAATAATCCGACCTCTCTGGTAAGTTGTCTTTTCAAACGTTAACAATTTCCAGTTATGATTGATTATTATATATTGAATTAAATTGGGAAAGTGAATCTCCTTAAAAATATAAAGAATAACCCTCAGAATAACTGAGATTATAATGAGATCAAATCACACTGACACACACAGATAGACACACACACAAAAAGATTTTATTTTCTCGGTGAGCATGAACGGGTGCACATGTAGAATTTTTCCGAATATTTAATGCCGACTTTTTCTAAAAAGTTTTTTTCTCGAACTAAAATAACATAAAAAAAAGAATTCAAAGCTTTTAAGAAATTCAATAAAGGCTGCAGTTTTCAGTGTATATATCAAATTCAATTTTATTTACAAACTTGAAATGGATATGCAAATATAGCAATAAGCCATAAATTGGTATTTGGAGATTATGCCATTAAAGAAGAAAACATTTTACTCTTTATATATATATATATATATATATATATATATATATATATTGTAAGTTAAAGTTGGCAACCTTTGTCTAGGGTGACCAGAGGGCTTCCTTTTTTATAGCTACTACACCGAGGTTTAGGGGAGGGCGCTACTCCTTTCCCTGGATTTCTCCACTTTACCCTTGATCCGTACCTTATAATGCTGAGTGTTAAACAAGGTGGCATCAACTACCATTTTTTGGGTTTTTGGTATGACTGGACCTGGGATTAAATCCCAAGTGTCCCCAGCTATTGGCGAACACACGCACTCTCTCTGTCTCCCCGTCTCTCTGTCACTCTCTCTCTCTCTCTCTCTCTATATATATATATATATATATAATCAAATCCCGCTGCTCGAAAGGATTTCCATGACTCTCTCGGCATGTCTTCTAGTGAACATCCTTTGTCCGGGCAGAGATGTTGTAGGTATGTTCTTGTTAGTCGGCCAACACTGGCACGTGTATATGAAGGGGTCCATGGGTAAACATTACTTATTAGTTCGTCCTAGCTCCACCAGCAGTGTCACACATGCTTTGTTCGTCTTATTTGGATGGTTTTAGACATAGGTGACCGTACAGCTGCTTTTTCGTTACGTATACAGTATGGTATCATATATATATATATATATATATATATATATATATATATATATATATATATATATATATATGAGGTGCTTACGATAAGTTTCCAGACTTTTTTCGTATAGCACTTTTATTGATAGTACACTCATAAAACTCTAGTCCCCTTCGAAGTAATCTCCTCTGGCTGCAATGCACTTGTTGTAACGTTCCAACTACTTCTCGAAGGCCCTGTGGAAGTCCTCTCGTGTGAGCGTGTCAATGACCTTAGTCACAGCCTCTTTTATCTCCTCAATTGTCTCATAACGACAGCCTCTGAGGTTAGGAAATAACCAAAAGTCACAGGGAGCACGGTCTGGACTATAGGGACGGTGACGAACTGTCTTGATGCCCATGTTGGTCAACTAGTCTGTGACAAGGATGGAGTTATGGACTGGTGTATTGTCATGGTGGAAATGCCACAGACCCAATTTGAAGGGTGCTGGCCTCTTCCGACCGAATCTCTTCCTGAACTCCCTTAAAACCTCAACGTAGTAACCCTAACCCGAACTCTTTGGCCAATCATCTCTGGGGTATTGATTTCCTTACTCCTCCCTCACCTCTAATCACCCCTCAAAACCTCTCTGCCTTCCTTGAATCTCTTATGCTACTCAAAAACTGATGCTCGATTCATGCAAGATGTTTCAAAAGCAGTCTGAAGCATTCCATACGTTTCTGTGGCATTTTTCCAAGTTTAAAACACAATTTTATTGCATATCGTTTTTCTAAAATGTCAGATTGCATTTTTGAAATTCACCAGCTGTGACAATCCGGCATTTATTAGGGTGTATTCCAATTCCTGTTGGAGCTGTTCATTTGAAGCTGAAATCATAAAAATTGGTCATTCATCTCATAAGATGTATAGCAATAACATACTGAATTTTTAAGAGTCTACGACAATCTTAAATGCCCATACGAAAAATGTCTGGAAAGTTATCGTATGCACCTCGTATATATATATATATATATACATATATATATATATATATATATATATATAGTGTTACATCTTATATATATAGTATTGCATCTTACATATATTTACTATTTCATCCTATACATATATATATATAGCATTACATCATATATATATACATATATATATATATATATATATATATTGTACTACATCTTACATATATATATACTATTTCATCATATATGTATATATATATATATATATATATATATGTATATATATACATGATACACACGAGGGTCTTTGATAAATAAGGGGAATATGTTCAAATATGTATACTTTTCGGAATGTTTTTCAATTCATTTAAAGACTTTATTGTCTGGAATTTGTTTATTTCAAAAATTATCTTAATCATGCAAAAGTATTTTTGAGGCAATTCAAAATGTTGGCAAATCAAACAGAATGCTCCAGACTTTATCATCAAATTTTTGGTGGTTGAAAAGTGTAAACCCAGTGGAATTTACAGAAGAATGTGTGCTGTGTACAGGGAAGCATGTTTTAGTCAAAAACATGATTATGCATGGGCCAAACGAGGGTTTGCAACCACGAGTCTGAGCCGAAAAGACCGTCCATAGAGCGGAAACACGTCGACTCTTCGCATAAGAAAAAATTCCGGACTCGGCGGTCAGTAACGGTCATTCCGACAGTCTTCTACGATATAAAAAGACTTATCACTATTGATTTCCTTAAAAACAGGTGCAACTAGGAATAGTGGTTCCTATTTCTAACCTTTTAGGCAAAATTTACCTTATTTATTGAATGAACTCGTGTACACACACACACACACACACACACACATATATATATATATATATATATATATATATATATATATATATATATAAAATTAACTTAAATCGCGGGTCAGAATTCTCCTACTAAAGTTTCAACTTAACGAATCATCAGGGAGTCTCATACTGACCTGGCGGTTTTTTTCTTTTTTTCCGGTGACCGTGAATGCTGGTAGATAGTAGATTAGTAAATATATATATATATATGTGTGTGAGTGTGCGTATATATATATATATATAAGTTAGCGACCATAGTCGAGGGTGACCCGAAGGCTCCCTTTTCGATAGCTACTACACCAAGGTGTAGGGGAGGGCGCTACTCCATTCCCAGGAATATATATATATATATATATATATATATATAGTATTACATCTTGTAAAACGAGAAAAATTGAAATACAAAGTAATCAAAAATTTATTGTGAACGAAAGTCGACTTTGAACATTTCGGTCTGGATTCGTTTTCTTTGTTTAATGGCACATCAACCTTTATAGGTTATTTAATGCCAAAGCCATTCTCCTAGAAGAATAGTAGTGGCACTATTTAACCCATAACTGGGAGGTTAAGAAGGTTCATAACTTTCCCAAAGGTATTTACCCGAAAGTAAAAGTAATAGCGCGACTGGAATACGAACTCGTGTCGTACGATTCCGCAGTCCATCGCTTAAACCATTCCCCCATGAGGACATTTCCCCGCTGGGCATTTCGGTTTTACTGAGACTTCATAAGGACTTTAGAATGGTGCTACCAAGTATTCATAGAACAACGATGGAATTGTAATAAATTTTTTTCCATTATTGACTTCCGTCTTATATATTTGTATTATTATTAGAATCACAAAGAAGAAAGATTTTAGTATCATAGAAAACCAAAGAACATTTCATCTCCCTCTCTGTTATTCAGATTTACTTACTGTTTTTTTTTTACAATCAATCCTTCACCGACTCTTTACCTAACAAAAGTTAGTAATTATATATATATATACATATATATATATATTATATGTATTTTAAGATTTTTCTTCCTCTTTTCTTTGATATATTTTAGTCATATTGATTGTATTCTCCGAAGGAGATGAGCAGTTCCGCAAAGTGCAATTATTTGCATTTCATATAGACTGGAACGATCTTGTTAATGCGTTTATCTGTCCCTTTCTTTATCATACTCAGTGCTCCCACTATTACTGGCTCAGTGGGAGTTTTTTTGATGACACATTTTTTTCAGCTTATATTTCCAGGTCTTTGTAATTTACTTATTTTATTTTTTCTTTATGTTATCTATTTCTAAGGCACTACCGGTCTATATTAGTTTCTTTTGGTTGTTATGGCTTCTAATGGTTTACCATTATTATATTACTCCTAGTGAGGTTTATACACGAGGTAGCTGATGGTCTTTCATTGGAGTCTGAGTGACAAAAAGTCTCCTCAAGTCTCCAGGACTCTTCCCAGTATTCTGGCCGATCTTAACAATGCTATATTCTGGATAGTCTCGGCTCATACTACGATTTCCAACTCCTTCAGCTCTCTTACTAAGCCTTTGGGGATCGTTTTAAGGTCACCAATTACACCTTCCATAGCTTTTTTTAGTTCTCTGGATAGGTCTAAGTACTTATCTCCCTTTATTATTATTATTATTATTATTATAATTATAATTATTATTATTATTATTATGCAACAGTAGTAACTTGGGGCTTTTACTGAAGTCTGAGTTACGGTAAGTTTTCTTGGAGTTCTCGCCGATCTCAACAGCACAGCTGTCACAAGAACCTCCTCGTAACACCAGTTCCTAGTCTTTCTACCAAGGTCTTTGGAACTATAAGAAGTTCCCCGATTATGATCGGTATTACCTTCATTGTCATCTTTCATTACCATTTGTTTTCTATTTCTTCTTTCAAAGGAAAGCCAAAATCCTTTCAGAGAACTAAAAAAAACAAGAACAAACAACATGAAGCTGATGTCGATACGAAAAGTTTTGTAAGGGGTCTCAAAGATTTAGAAATCAGAGGCCGAACGGACACCATCCAAAAGACAGCCTAGTTAAGATCGGCCAGAATACTGAGAAGAGTCCTGGTGATTTGAGGAGATTTACTGTCTCTCAGGCTCCAGTGAAATACTACCAGCTGAGTGAAAAACTCTCAAACGAATAATAATAATAATTACAATAATAATAAGTGCTCTCGGAAAAATCCTCAAAGGTTTAATAAGAGAAATAGAAGATTTAGAAATCAGAGGACGAGTAGAGACCATCCTGACTACAGCATTATTAAGATCGGCCAGAATACTGAGAGGAGTCCTGAAGACATGGGGATACTTGTGATCTCTCAAACTCCAGTGAAAGTCAATCAGTTAACGCCGGAGTGAAAGACGCAGCAAACAGCAAGTTAGCGCAAAAAGAGTTTAAGACTAGACGCGACTGGTTGATCCACGGGGAATTGTGCAAGAAATTTAAATTTGACCATACGAAAAAGTGTTATACGCAGAAACCAGAATCCGTCCCGGAAAATGAGAGACACAAATTTCCCTGGGGTTTTGAGATACTAACAGATCGCCCAATCCCGACTAGAAGACCAGACCTAGTGATAGTCACACACAAAAAAAAAAAAAAAATAGTAATAATAATAAGAGAACTTGCCGACTAGTAAACTTTGCTGTCCCGGTGGACAACAGAATGAAAATAAAAGAAAGAGATAAGTACTTAGACACTATTATAGAACTAAAAAAAATATTGAACATAAAGATGACGATAATTGTAATTGGTGCGCTAAGAACAATCCTTTAAGAGTTCGTAAAGGGATCAGATGACTTCGAAATCAGAGGAAAATAAGTAGAGACCATCCAAATTAATGCATTATCAAGATCAGCTAGAATACTAAGTAGAGTCCTATAGACCTGAGGAGAGTTGCTGTTGCTAAAACTCCGAGACCATCGGTTAACACTGGTCAGGAAAACTCTCAATGAATAATAATAATAATAATAATAATAATAATAATAATAATAATAATAATAATAATAATTTGCTAGAGAATTGAAAAAGCTGTGGAACATGAAAGTAACGATTGTGCCAATAGTGATTGATGCGTTAGGCACAATAACTAAAGGATTATTAAAAGGCCTGGGAAACTTGGAAGTTGGCGGACGGGTAGTGACTCTCCAAACGACAGCATTGCATAGAACGGCCAGAATCCTGAGACGAGTCCTGGAGACTTGAGGAGACTTGGTGTCATCCAAACTCCTGTGAAAAACCATCAGTTAACGCTGATGGGAAAAACTCTATCGGAGTAAATAATTATAATAATAATGAAATGCAGAGGAAGACTGATTACAGATACCAGAAAAATACAGACAATACAAGCATCAACAGAACAAAAATGATTCCCGTTGGCCCCTAACATTACTTGACAGATTGGAGGTAGACAACATGGTTCTGCCCAACTTTCCGTAACAGTTACCAAAGTTGAGCCGCACTTATGGACTGTTTAGCTCAAACTTTTTGGTCAAATTTATCCCACACCATAACCAGATCAATGGGATTTAAGTCCATTGATTGCACGGGCCAAGGCATCAGCTGTTTCTCTTATAGCGCTTCTTACGTACCTCTGGTAGAGTTGACTTATATGCTTTGTGTCATTATCTTGCATGAATACAAATCCTTGACCCACAAGCAGCGTTCCATATAGGATCACATGATGCGGCAGTTTCCTGTCTTAGCCAGTCTGTTTCAATTAACCAGGCATAAATCCTCGACTTTATAATTAGCAAATCCCCCACACCATAACAGACCCTCATCTATACTTTACAATTGGTGTAATATTTTAGGTGGCAGCTCTTTCACCAACTTTTCGCCGCACATAGACCCTCCTATTTGAGCCAAAGATTACGAACTTTGATTCGTCAGTTCACTGGTCTTTTGTCCAGTTTTTGTATGTCTTGGCCCACTAGAGCCCTTTGAAATTGTTTTGTTTAGTGATTTCTTGAGAGCAATTCTGCCATATACGCCAGCTTCACAGAGTTTTCGCCTCACAGTAAATGTTGACCGTTTTTCACGATATTCGTTCGGTTGTGCATTGATTTTTGGAGCAGTTAGTCATCGGTCACTCAAGCTGGTGACTCTATTGAAATTGTCCTTATCAGTAAAGCAGATGGTATTTAGCAAGCAGTAATTCAACACAATTTAGTATAATGAAAGTTCAATTGGTAGAATAATTTAACTTTTAGAAAATGTTTTATTCATGTTCAGTACTTAAAAAAAGCGCCCCTAAATCAATTTTTCAAAAGTGATTTGGTTATATGAAATGACAAAGTTACTGAAGATGACTTCTATTTTGTATAATAAATAAAACCTCGTCCACTGGACAGACTGCAGAGCTCGTTTCATAAAAAATAAAACTTTTTAGGATGAGAAATAAAAAAGAGCTGAGGGTGACCAAATACTTTTGACTGGGAGTATATATATATATATGTGTGTGTGTGTGTGTGTGTGTTTTATTTAGTGAGATTTTTATAACTATTCTATAATTCTGATGGTGTGAAAAGACCCAGAAGATACAATTTTCAATCAAAAAATATAACACAAACTATTCGGGGAAAAATCTATGAAAACGAAAAGACTAAAAACATACGAGCTACTTGAAAGTAATCAACAAATAACGCAATTACAAGCCAAAAGTAAAAAACAACGACTGAACTCTTTAAGCTAAAATGTCAGAGTGCACAATACACTAAGTAGAAAGAAATAGGAATGCCGAAAGAGTCAGAAAAATCTCCCTAGGTTTCTCTTAACCAGATCATCAGGATGATTCTGACTCTGTAGGTATATATATATATATATATAAGATAATAAGTAGAGACAGCAATTGGTGATTATAGTCGGGGAACTAAGTAAAACAGTAAAACAACGAAGGACCCTTTTCGTCCGGTTCTTTTCAAGTTGGGAACACCGGAAAATTTAAATAAAAACGGGGTATATATATATATATATATATATATATATATATAAGTAGAATGGCCAGATAAAGGGGAAAAATTTAAGTAACCCCTGTATCCAGAAGTTCCCCAAATATATTAAGAGTGTGATTGTTTAACTGCCTGAGACGAAACAAAATAACAAATGTTGGTTATGTGGTGATAGAGACGAAACAATCAATCACATAATAAGCGAATGCAGCGAATAAGCGCTGAAGGAGTATAAGACTGGACACGACTGGGTGGGTAAAGTGATCCACGGGGAATTGTGCAAGAAATTTAAATTTGACCATACGAAGAAATGGTACATGCACAACCCAGCAGCTGTCTAAGAGAACGACACGAACAAACTCCTATGGGATTTTGACATACAAACGGATCACCTTATCCCGGCCAGAAGACCAGACCTTATAATAATCGACAAGAAAAAGAGAACCTGCAAAATTGTAGATTTTGCTGTTCCGACTGAACACAGAATAAAACTGAGAAAAGTGAAAAGAAGTATAAGTACCTCGACCTTTGCTAGGGAAGTAAAAAGACTATGGAACAAGAAGGTGACAATTATACCAATTGTGATTGGTGCACTCGGTACAGTAACTAAAGGATTATTAAAGGGACTGGAGGTCTTGGACGTCGGAGGACGAGTGGACACTATCCAAATTACAGCATTGTTAAGAACAGCCAAAATACTAAGAAGAGTCCTGGAGACTTGAGGAGACTTGCTGTCACTCAAAATCCAGTGAAAGACCATCAGCGTTAGCGGATGTGAAAAACTCTAAAGGAGTAAGTAATAATAATAATAATAATAATACGGGATTTTGAGATACAACTGGCTCACCTAATCCCCCGCCAGAAGACCAGACCGACCGCTGATCAAAAAATCAAGAACTTCTTATTTGCCCTAAGCCGTCCTGGCAGATCAAAGAGTAAAAATAAAAATAAAGAAAAAAACAATTAAATTCTTGGACTTTGCCAGAAAACTGAAAAACTGGAAGATGAGGATATCGGTGATGCCAATTGTAGTCGGTGCCTTTAGAACGGTTTCCAAAGGCTTAGAAAAAAGATGGGAGAAAGTCGAAATCAGAGGAATACTCAAGATCTTCTCGGGTATATCATTGTTAAGATCGGCTAGAATACTGAAAAGATTCCTAGATAAAAAGAGACTTGTTGTCACTCAGATGCCAGTGAATGACCTACAGCTAAGGCTAGCAAGAAAAATTCGAAAGGAGTGAAATAATGACTCAATTCTTTTTTTTTCATTCTTGATACAAAAGCCCGTAAAAATAAATACTAGAAACTACATAGATCGAACCCAATCGTTAGATAAACGTAAATGACTCGTGGAGAGAGAGAGAGAGAGAGAGAGAGAGAGAGAGAGAGAGATAGTGGGGGAGAATATTCTTGGTATTCAACCACTGAATATTCGGCTGAAATTCATTGGTGCAAAATGTCGAAGAGGAAAAGAAATCAAGTTAAAAATGACTATGGAAAAATGTTGTTCCGGTTGAGCGATAATCGTTGATGTGGACGCTTACCTTTTCCCAAAATCTATTCTCTCATCTTTTAGACACTGGCTTACTTCTTCGGTCCAGTGGACAAATTACGAAAGTTAAGAAAATGAGAAAATGTTTCAGTTTTCTTTATTTTTTTTTCTTTTTTGTTGTCATGTTTTTATTGTCAGGTTTTATTAGCTGGTTTTTATAGCTGATTATGGCGGGCTGTCAGCCATTTTGAAACGAAAGCGTACCCTACCTTCGCTTCAAATAGAGGGTTATCTATAAATCCAATTAGGGCTATTCATCTGTAAGGTCTACATACAATCCGATAGGTGAAAACTTAGTTATGTACACAGAGACACACACATAAGCATAAATGCACAAGAATGTATATATATATATATAATTATATATATATATATATATGTGTGTGTGTGTGTGTGTGTGTGTGTGTGTGTGTGTGTGTGTGTGTACCCCAATTATTTTAGAAGCATATATAGAGGTAGAACACAACATGAAAATTGAGAAGTAAATATGTGGATAGATAGATCGATAGATAGATAGATAAGAACAGACATATGAACAATAACATAATGAGATGTTCGTAAAAAAAAAGGTCTCTGGTCGTGCCAATATATCTATCTATGATTGATACGCTTAGAGCAAGCAAGTGAATTATACTCTCTCTCTCTCTCTCTCTCTCTCTCTATATATATATATATATATATATATATATATATATATATATATATATATCGGTATATGCATTAGTATGAGTGTATTTGGCTGTATTTTATCGTGGGTATGTATACCTAAGATATAACATACGAATATTTTTAAATATTGTGTAAATATACGTATTTAAAGAAAATCGGGCATAGAAATATGAATATATATAAAGGCTGCATCATATATATTATTAATTTTATTTATATAGATACATACTCATGAATACACACACACACACACACACACACACAAACACATATATATATATGAACACTAAGACAAAGCCAAATGGGTTTTGACCCTCTTGTCGAAGATCTCATGCAACACGGTGACAGATTTAAGGTCGGTCTAATATGAACTCTCTAATAGGGAGATAAAATAGTTGTTTATCATTCAAACCTTATTTGGTTTGCATAGGCGTTTTTCTATTTTTTATTATTTTTTGTTCTTTATTTGTTATGCGCATGCGCACCAAGTAGGTTGCCTCTGTGATGGTCATTCGGTCAAGAATATACAGATATAAAAACCTCAAAAGATTTTATTGTGCATTCTCCAAACAGTCAAAAGGATTTATGAGCCAATCACAAAGCGCGCAAAAAGTTTATCAACCAATCAGAAAAGGACAGTGAGAATTTTATCGACCAATCAACAAAGAAATCGTCAAAAGGAAACTTTATCTACTCATCAGGTGAATTCCAAGTTTAACGCACCGATCCTTTTGTATTGAAGCCTGTCACGTCAAAAGACAATAGCTTCTGCAAAACTACCATTCTTCTTTATATATATATATATATATATATATATATATATATATATATATATATATATATATATGTGTGTGTGTGTGTTTATAAAAGTTGTTTTTTACAGAAGCGAATCTGTGTATGTATTAGTGTATGTTATCAATATATAACTGTTATTTTCGTACATGAGCTCCTCGAAGTTGAAGAGTAAATGAGAAAATCTGTATACAAGATTGGTGATGTTCCAGGATTGTTTGCCTCGGAATAAATGGGGCATTAAGCAGGAAATTTTCGTCACTTTTTATAATTATATTTTATTATATACAATAAAATAAAACATCGTGTATATACGTATATATATATATATATATATATATATATATATATATATATATATTGAGACAGTGAAAGAGAGAGAGGTGTGTGTGTGTGTGTGTGTGTGTGTGTGTGTGTGTGTGTGTGTGTGTGTGTGTGTGCCTGCGTTGGGGGAAATAGATTGCAATCAGGAAATGAATAAGATGGATAGGAAAAGTAAAAAAATATGAAATCATTTATGTAGAACATAAAGAACGTTAAAGAATTCTAACACACATACACACATACATATATATGTGTATGTGCGTGTGTGTGTGTGTGATAGATAGATAGATAGATAGATAGATAGATAGGAACCCACTAAGAAAAAAATAATAGATATTTGATAGAATGGAAAAGAATGAAAAACGATGGTATTTAGATTGAGAGGGAAAATTATATATATATATATATAGAGAGAGAGAAAGAGAGTGAAAGAGAGAGGGATAAATAGGATGGACAAACAGAGATAAATAGATTGACTGAAAGGTTTTTATTTTGGTTTTATCGTGTAATGGCATATCAACCTTCGTGGTTTATTCAATGCAAAATCTATCCATCTTGAAGGATAGTAATGACACTACTTAACCCATAAAAAGGGAATGTCTTCGTGGTGTAATGGTTAAAGCGATGGACTGCGTTCACTTTAGGGCAAATACCCTTGGGAAAGGTAAGAACCCCCTTATCCTCCCAGCAATGGGTTAAATAGTACCACTACTGTTCTTCTAGGAGAATGGCTTTGGCATTAAATAACCAAAAAGAGTTGATATGCCATTAAAACAAAGAAACCACACCAACCAAACTCAACCCATAAAAGGAGAGAGAAAGAAATAAATACCATTGCGAATGGGTTAGTCTGATACTGAACGTAATAACTTAATTAATACAATGTTGCAGTCTACATATATATATATATATATATATATATAGTTAGGATAATGTAGACAGTCAACGGCGCTTACTGACTGTCAGTTACTCGCTATAATAGGCATGATACATATCACTGATATTGAACAAACTTAATTGATAAATATTGTAAACTATACATATATATATAGCTTTCAGTGTGTTTTTTGTTTGTTCGATAGCCTATCAACATTCATGGGTTATTTAATACCAAACTACCACTCGAAGAAAAATACTGGTGCTATTTAAATGAGCCGGCTCATTGGCTAAGTGGGTAGAGTGTTCGCCAATGATCTGGGAGACCTGGGTTCAATCCCAGGTCGAGACATACCGAAGACTTTAAAAATGGTTCTTGATACCTCATTGCTTAACACTCAGTAATATAAGGTACGTATCAAGGGTAAAGTGGAGCAATCCAGGGAAAGGAGTAGCGCCCTTCCCTACACTTCAGTGTAGTAGCAATTGAAAAGGGAGCCTTTTGGTCGCCCTCGACTAAATGGAGACAACTTTGCTTACTATTTAAATCCTAGACTGGATGATGAGGCTATTCATACATTTCCCAAGTGAACGTTATACCGTGAATGGAGTTCGAACTCACTGACTACGATATCACAGAACAGCTCTTTAGCCACTACGCTATGATTGGGAATTTTCAATATATTACGCTAAAATATTCGGTCTTGTATTATTCTTTTGATTGTTACATTCATCAGATTGAACTTCTGTCAGCAACAAATAAATTTTCCTAAACCTAATCTATCAGTGAGTCTAAATGCGTTAACATTCTCGCGAGAGAATAAAAAAAAAGAAAAAGAAAATGGATGATAAATCAGGTAAGAACGATAGAAAACGCTCAAGTAAAATATGAGGAAACAGAAAAGGATTTTAAATAATTTTATCATATTTACCCAACCCCTCCACTCGGGCAGGATATGACACAAGGTCAATTTTTTAAGCGGAGTTTAACAGGTTTGAATTCAGAGTTTTCCTTCTCCTAGACCAGTTGCCTCACCAAGGCTGAAGAACCCACTCTGCCCTACTATTTACCCATAGCTGGAGGGAGAATTATTGGATTCATACTTTTCCCAAGGGTATTAGTGCTATGTGAAATGCAATTAGCCTGGTCCATATATATATATATATACACACACACACACACACATATATATATATATATATATATATATACATATATATATGCAGTTTACTATACTTATGAAGAAAGACTGCTCAATATCGTTGATTGAGAATATGTATTTTAAATAATTTTATGGGCAATGATACAATGCTTTTTAAATTATTGAAATCGTTTTTTTTTATAATTCATTGCGTCACGTTCTCATCAAAACTGAAGTGATTGATTATTTTTGATAATTGATTTATAAGTCTGTATCTATGAATTAAAATTATTTTCTGCATGACGTAATAAGAAAAAATATACAGTTATCCATATTTACCAACCCCTCCGCTCGGGCAGGATATGACACACGGTCAATTTTTAAGCGGAGTTTAACAGGTTTGAATTCAGAGTTTTCCTTCTCCTAGACTAGTTGCCTCTCCAAGGCTGAAGAAATCAGTCTGTCCTACTATTTACTCATTGCTGGAGAGAGAATAAATACAGTTATCTATCTATCTATCTATGAAGCGAAATATTTAAAGACAAAGTAATCCAGGGTGAAGAATTTAATCAGAAAGTCGACGTTATAACGTTCCGGTTTCAATAAACCAACATTAGGACTTAGAAAAGATGTTTGGAGATGTTGCAAGATCATCGATGGATACTTAACAAAAGACAAAATAAATACATTTATTAACACGTAGTTAAATGATCAAACACTTCTATTTCAAACTGTTCAATATAGCATAAGTTTTTTTTGCTTGCACAGAGTTTAAATGTCAAACAGTTCTATTTGACCCATAGATAGGACCATATCACTCCAGGTGTGAGTGGACTTGGAAGCAATGGCAATGAATGGGTGCTCCGCATTCCACAAAACTCCAAGCATGAAGGCTCACAATCTGATAGTTTAGAATGATATTCAGGACACTTGTTGAGTTGGGGAGCCTTTACCGAGATGTAGCCCTAGCCAAAAATGAATCAGGGATTCAATCACAAATTCTTGCAATAAATGAATACATAAACAGTGAAATAGAGTAAATTACAAAAAAGGAAAACAAAAAATATATAAAATGTAATATCTTAAAAAGATTAGAAAAATATTGGAAACTAATGTAAAAATGTAGATATTAGATTAAACGTATAAATGCGTGAGTAGTTTCAATAATGAGGTTCTCAGAATACTTCCTTGGCTGGACAAATAAGTAATTCAAAGAAACGTCTCAAGTGACTAGATAACTTACGTCTAGATCCTTCATGATATAAAAATATAAGAAAGGAGGAAGAAGGAAGACGCCTAACGAAATAGAAGTGTATACAGATTGCCGGTATATGGCTTGGGTTACTGCATTTGATTTAGATCCGGTCTGCAGCCACACTTCATCAGAGATAGTGCCGCGTCTTCAGCCTTAAGCAATATTTTATTAGGTTGAATTCCGTTGAATTCACCTCTAGAAAGCTGATTCTAGTTTCTTATTTACACATATCAGGGTGGGAGGAGCTTTACCAAGAGCATTAGAGTGAAGTAAAATACAAACAGCTCAGGTTTTGAACCCTTCTCCTACGACGATAAATGATATGACACACGCACTACTAAGAGTTGCGTTAGTCGTATAATGAAAATGAAGGCATACATTCTAATTACTGCTATAAGAGTGATTTTAAATAAGATTATTTATGGTACTGCTTTTTTTTTTCAAAGAAATAATTTATATTTTTCTCATCTACCTATACTTTATACCTTCCATATTTTATATTGTTTCTTTTTTTTCCTCTTTCCTATGACTTATTTTATTTCACCTATCGTCATTCTACCTGCCATTCGCTTCTTCTTCTTCTTCTTCTTCTTCTTCTTCTTCTTCTTCTTCTTCTTCTTTCAAACGTGTCTCACCCTTCTAGTGTCATCTCTCTCCCTCTTCTTTTTGCATAAATCCTCTTTCGCTTCTCCACGCACTCATCCTCCATTTTGTTTAGCTCTTTTCCTCCTTTTTCTCCCTCTATCCTTCTGCCTTCCCTAAACTCTTCTTTTTCTTTTTCTTCTTCTGTTTATTTCATTTCAGGCCACGCAACTTTGAATAACACAAAACCTCTCAACTCAACTTGATTCAAATAATTTCAAACAAGTCTAAATTGATTTTTATGCTTTCTCTTTCACCTCTTCCATTTTTTTTCAGTTCTTCTTCTTCTTCTTCTTCTTCTTCTTCTTCTTCTTCTTCTTCTTCTTCTTCTTCTTCTTCTTCTTTCTAATGTGTCTCATCTCTCCCCCTTCTTCTTGCCTAAATCCTCTTTTGTCTCTCCACTCACTCATCCTCCATTTTGTTTAGCTCTTTTCCTCCTTTTTCTCCCTCTATCCTTCTGCCTTCCCTGAACTCTTCTTCTTCTTCTTCTTCTTCTTCTTCTTCTTCTTCTTCTTCTTCTTCTTCATTCGAACCTCCTCCTCTATAACACTATATCCTCCCCTCTACTTTTGTATTCTTTCCCTCACCTCTCATATTTCTTTCAAGCCTCTTTCGCTCTTCCAATTCTATCTTCCCACCCTCTTTTTAGTACTTTTCTATTTCCTCTTCTTTCTTTTATTCTCCCTCTCAACTTCAGACTCTTTCTTCTTTTATTTCTTCATCTCTTCTTCTTTTCCCTTCTAATCACCCCACTCACTGTGTTAACACAATATTCTTTTTCTTCTTTGTAATTTCGCTTTTCCGAGCTTACTCTTTCTCCGTCGCCAAAGATTATCCTCTTCTTCTTCTTCTTCTTCTTCTTCTTCTTTAGTTCACACTGATGTTTGTTTGTTTTTTAGCTCTTATTTAGTTCTTCTTTACTTTCTTTTCTCCAAATGCTCCTACGTTGTTTTTCTCTTTTTCTTTACGTCTGTTTTTTTCTTTCTTTCTTCCTTGAATTTTTCTCTTTTTTGCCCATCTTTTTCCTGCGGTTTTCTTTTTCTAACTTTTTGTTCTTAGATACTTTTAAATAGTCGTTCCATATCTCATTTTAGATATCCACTCCTCAATCACGCCAACGGCAATGCCAAAGTCATGATTGTTGAAAAACTGTATAAGTACTATTTAACCTACAGCTGGGAATAGGGGAAGGGGTTTCAGGCCTTTTCCAAGGTTATTTGCGTGAATCGAGCAAGAACTCGATTACTACAATGTCACTATCCACTACGCTACTAACTACGCACAGGGGACTTCTCCCAGACCATAATAATAAAACTGACTTTGGAATAAAATAATGGAATAACCAAAATAACAAGTGTTGACTTGCTGTAAAAACCAACCAACCAACAAATTTTTCCAGTCTTTTAAAGAAGTTTTTCGTATCAATAACTTTCCAATAAACTCTCGTATATACACAGTCATTGGTTTCGTGATTGATTTTAATGCATGTCAAACTATCTGGGGTTATTTTATGCATAGTGGTTAGAAAAATGCGTTCTTTTACACCCCTTGTGTAAATTTTTCCTCATAGTTTTTTTGCACAGTTATATATGATTTCCAGCATTTACTTGTATATCTAATGCAAATAATTTCCAAACTGATCTGACTGAAAGAGAGTGCCCTAACAGAAACTATCATTCAACACAGAGTGAACCTGGGAGTAATCGCAATGAAGGGATACTCAAAACTTGAGCCTTAACATCAGATGCAGTCTAATATCACACCCAAGATACCACTTTTTTGGTGGTAGGGAATCTAGTCAGCATATTTTAATCTCCAACGATAGAGTATGTATATACACAGGTAAAATACGTATATTCAGTCGTATATTCATTTTATAAAGTAATCGACAAATTCTCCTCTCCTTTTCAAATAGAGACAATCGACATAACAAGGATTGTTTAATTGTATTGTCTGAGTGTTTTTGTTGTCGTTAGAATAGCTATATATATGTTGAACATTAGCATGGAGTAAAAACATCTTATTATGATTATTGCAAGCAAATTACTAAGTATATACATTCATATAAACATTTGGATTTATGGGAAAACGTTGCAGCATAAAGAATGAATTGTATTTGCATGCATTTGTTATTTTTTGGGCGTCCTACGAAACGGAAGTCATAGAGTATTAATGGATAGAAAAAACAGGAACGGATGCCAATCAGAGACAGACATAGTCATAAGTAATTGTAAATTAATAGATTGAAAACAATGTTGATAAACAGTTAGACATATATATATATATATATATATATATATATTTCATTATAAGTCCGAACGAGTCGGATGTGACACATGGTCAATTTTTAAGCGAAATTTAACTGGATTGAATGCAATGTTTTCCATCTCCTAGGCAGGTTGTCATACATAAGTTTAAGAGCTCAGTCTAATTTACTATTTACTTATAACTGAAGGGAGAGTTGATGAATGCATACCTTTCCAAAGGTTATTACCATTATGTGAATATATATATATATATATATTTATAAAGGGTGAGAGAGAGAGGGTGAGAGGGTGAGTGAGAAAGTCAACGATAAGTGAGGATAGCGTAGACACCGGATCAATAACGCTAGTTGATAATCAATTTCTCGCTAAACGATCATCAGGTCAAAAGTTGCCAATCTTATATATATATATATATATATATATATAGTTCTCTAGCGAATGAAGTAATCGTGTTGCCATTAGCGTCTATTTGCAAGGCTCTTCATATATGAATTGAGCTCTCGGTAGCCGTTAAGCGGATGTATGTAAACAATAGTAGTTGTGATTCTTAACGGTTTAAAATTTACTTCGCTGCTACTGGTTCCTCGTGGCTGAAGTGTAGAGTCTCGGATTGGCGTTTGAATCAACCGGGTTTCGCTACGGGAAGCTAGTATGTCTAACCCCACTGATGAGTTCTGATAGAACGAAACAGATCTGTCTGTGGATGGCTATATATATATATGTATATGTGTGTGTGTGTGTGTGTATATATATATATATAAATTCAAGCAAGTTTTGTTAAAGACGATGGAAGGCTATTTGTTTATTATCTTTAATTTTATTTTTTCAAGACTCCTTGTCATTTTTCCTGAGTCGGGATCTAGATGGTAAAGGAATTGTCTCATTTATTCTGCCCAATCACTTTTGACCAGACTTTTTTATACACGGGGGTAGTGTATAAAAAGACACATTAAACCTATTGAAAAACAAATCAAATAAAACTTATCATCTACAACACTAAATTTCAAACACCAGGCCTTATCGTTAAGAATAACGCCAACTCCGATAGAATACACCTAAACCAAACCAATGCAGTTAATAAATTCATATCTCCATTTCGAGAGTGCCTCCTGAAAAACAAAAATAATTCTTACATTGGCTATACAACCACAACAATATCTCGCCGTCTTATCATCTTTTTGAAAATAGCGCCATAAAACATTTAATTATAAAACACAACAATAGCACGAATTAACTTACATCTTCCCATGTAAGGAAGATTCTCATAGATAATACAATGATTATCTATAAAAACAATAATAAAAAAATGATTAGAAATCCTAGAAGCAATTTACATTAAAAAACAACAACAAAACAAACATAAATAAAATAGAATTTAACAGAAGCATCAACATATTAAACACTTTTAATGAATAAAAACTCAAAATTACTCTTCCCCTGATGATGACCAAAAATATTGTCGAAAGTGCTAGGGCAGAAGATATGGGACAATTCCCATTCAATCTAGATCCAGGCACGAGAAAAATTACAAGAAGTTTTGATAAAATGAAATTAAAAATAATAAACAGTGTTTCATTGTCTTTAACGAAACTTGCTTGAATAATAACTTGCTACCTAAATATACACTCTTCAAGATAGATAGATAGATTCAAAACAGTAAATTTACTCAAAATGGCCACCGTTTTTGGTTTTTTTTTCAATTTTTGTATCAAAACGCCTTCGGAATGATTTACATACCGTAAAAATAAATTCTTCTGACATTTCATTCTGTTCCTCCTAAATAGCAGTCTTAAGCAAACTAATGTTTGGATGGGAAATTGCATTTGTTTTGTTTTCTCAAACGCTCCATATATCAAGGGGGGTAAGGTCTGGGCTCAAATTTTGTTTAATTGCTGTTATCATAGTTTTCTCCTGAGCTTTCATATTAGCGTACTTTCTTATTGACAATGTGGGGTCCTTCTTAATCGCCGTAGCGGTACCAATTAAAAAGCCTTCTTTTCGTTTTTTTTTTTCAATCCTCCATCTCCTCTTTCCTTAAAAATATCATTTTCAATAATTTTTTTTTCTTTTTCTTTTTGTATAGGGTAGACAAAAAGACTGGCTTGGTTTCTATTTTCTTCATACAGTCGGATTCATTTCCATTTTTTACTTTCATATGTATATTTTTTTCATTACTATAGTAGTCACTTTTCTATCTTATGCCGAATCTTATAATTTCCACATTTTCGATTCTGTTTTTTCCTGAATATGATGGACAACTAAATCTGATAGCAAAGTTCAAGTTCTAGATATCTGGTGATTGTGGAGCACGCATCTCCATTATAATTACTCTCAGGCCAACTGTGACCTGGCCAGTGAGTATCTGTTAGATATGGATCAAATGGATTTGGTTTTACATTTTTATTTGATTGGACTGTGTGTAAAAAAGAATAACACAAAATACGTTTATTTGAACGCACGATAAAAGGGATTCCTTAAACTCAATGGGTTGATACACCGTTAAAATAAGTCAGAACTCCTGAATGCTATAATTCTACTGTCATACAATTTGAACGATACCTCATATTTTGGCGAGGAGTTTTCGTGACGTAGAGACTAACGTACTCTACTGAGACATTGTAGTGAGCGAGTTTGAACCCTAGTGGCTCTATTGCCCTCAATTTTGGATTAATACCCTTGGGAAAAGTATGAACCCTCTAAAACTCCTCGGCTATGGGTTAAGGTGTCATCACTACTACAAATGACAAGCCTCTGAAATCAGTAGACCCTACCTCGGCAGCAACATATCATCTACGGAAAATGATATCAATATACACATTGTGAAGGAGGGAAAGTACTATTGACAGGTTAGCGATCGTATGGAAATCTGATGATTCTGATTAAGCAAAACGGGATTTCTTCCAAGCAGTGACTGCGTCGGTACTACTGTGTGGATGCACTCCATAGACGCAAATGATATGCATTGATGGAAACTACTTAAAATACTATGTGCTGTTTTTAACAATTCCTGAAAGCAACACCCAACAAAACAGCCACAACATGGCCTCTTTCCTACCATCTCACAATCCATACAAATTAGACGAACAAAACATACCGGGTCTTGCTGGAGAAGTAACGATGAATTCATAAGCAACATTTTCTAATGGACTCATTCACATTGACCGGACAGTGTTGGCAACAAGCAAAGAATTATATACAATAGCTCTGTGTGGAAACTAGATGCTCTCTGGAGGATCTACCAGGAGCGTTGGACAATAGGGACGGATGGAAAGCGAGTGAGAGAGAATGAGAAAAAGAGTCTGGGCTTTTTGTTATCAGCCAGAATATTACTGATAATGATGACTGTTTTTCTACAAGGATGGCTTTGGCATTAAATACCCCACGAATGTTGATATGCCATTAAACAGAGAAACCAAACCAAACCATATTTTGGCTTGCTGCCTGATATATATTGATTTCTTCCTATTTTTTAGTCATCCAAGGAATTACTGTTTCCATTGATCTTGGTCTGACAGTGGTTTCTTTTCAAGCCAATTAGCTAATATCCACATTTCACAACTAAGTGTTTTAAATGGTATCTTTACGCTTGAAGTATTTTGGTAAATTGCCTGTTATTATATTCCTAGTTTTACTAAATACCCACCAGATTATCCTTATACGTCTGTCTATTCTATTTTCCGTATCCTTCACTAGAATTATCGTCACTTCTAAGGAATTGTGTACATACAGTACTTAGCACAATCAGGCAACTTACTTCCAATTACTTGAGAGCTAAGAACTAAAAAACAATAACCCTTTATGGTAGATTATACAGCCATTTAGCCACGTTTTGTTATTCTAAACGCTAAATATTTGGAAAATGTTCTTTTTAATAAGATTATTTTTCGGATGAAAAATCAATTTTTAATTGACCAACCCGCAGATGAATTTCAACACACTGATCATCATCATCATCATCAAGATGTATTTACAGCACTGGCTCCCTTGACTCTCTCTCTCTCTCTTCTCTTCTCTCCCTCTCTCTCTCTCTGCTCTCTCTCTCTCTCTCTCTGCTCTCTCTCTCTCCCTCTTCCCCCTTTCTGCTTCATTTGTTCCTCTCGGCCATCACTCTTTCTTAGTCCTCTAGACAGCACCTCGAGTCAACAGAGAATAATGATTACAAACTCTTATTAGTCGGCCAATATTAGTGTGTCCTTGAGTAGTAGTCCATGAGAAAACGTTCCCAATGAGTTCGTCCTTACTTCTTCAGCAGTGTCCAGCATATCTTACTCGTCTCACTTCGGTAATTTGTGTGATAGGAGGTAAGTGTCCGTAAAACTGGTGTTTTGTAGGTGCTGCTTCCAGTATTTGTTCAAAACATAATGCAGTATTCTTGTGTAGATCCCATTTAGATTTTTCTTCAGGTGTTTCGTAAAAGTCCAAGTGGGACAAATATCCAATACATGCACATATTCAATATGATTATTTTCATGTCTGTCACAAGGCAAAATAATCAATTGCTTCTAATAGAATTATTCAATAATATTTATCAGAAAACTTATACTGTTATTAACCAATCACAAACAAGTGAACCCCAAGCTACGCTGATCAACCTGAAATTTCTTCTGCTGACCCCCGTAATGTAACCACTTCTTCACGTCCATTTGCCTCCGTTTCTCCATCCCTCTACCACCGACCAACCACCTTTGCGGGTTTATAGAAAAACATCCATTTCTTTCGGGTGAACAGAGGGCCAGCATGATTTAACATTCAACTGAAGCAAGGCAAATTAAATTTCATCTGTGATATGTGGCCAGTCGAATGGAAGACTGTTACTGTCGTAAACAACGATCACGTGGTTTATCTCAACAGAATTTCGGAAGAGTACTTGACGCACTTACAGACCTTGACTCTGCTGCCTTGTAGAAATTCTGAATTGGCTTAAAGTGCATCTCTATAACGAGAACTCATCGTTGTCAGAATGTACTCGTGATTATCCGCATCAGAAGTATTTGATGAGTTTCACAAGAGATCATGTGACTGCAAGTGTTCTCATGACAACATAACTTCGAATGCACTTTGCACCTGTTAAGGTCCCACCTTTGAGTCAAACAGATGTCTATACGATCAAAATATTTGATGTTATATAAATGTAAATAATTTGTATTAAGAACAGTTACTTGAAGCTTAAATGGCTTCTTTTTCTAATTTTTTTCATTTTTACATCAGTGTTAGCTGATGGTTTTTCACTGGAGTTTGAGTGACAGCAAGTTTCCTCAAGTCTCCAGGACTCGTCGCAGGATTCTGGCCGTTTTTAGCAATGCTGTCGTTTGGATAGTCTCTACCCGTCCGCCAACATCCAAGCCTTCCAGGCCTTTTAATAATCCTTTAGTTATTGTGCCTAACGCACCAATCACAATTGGCACAATCGTTACTTTCATGTTCCACAGCTTTTTCAATTCTCTAGCAAGGTCGAGGTACTTATCCTTCTTTTTACTTTCCTTCTGATTTATTTGTGGTCCGCCGGGACAGCAAAGTCGCATTTTGCTGATTCTCTTTTTTTTTTTTTTTGTTGATAATTATGAGGTCTGGTCTTCTGGCCGGTATTAGGAGTTTATGCAAGTAATCTTCTAGGAGAGTGCCATTTGTTTGAATGGTCGAATTGAAATTTTCAGCACATTTCCAGTGGATCACCTTGCCGACCCAGTCGTGTCTCGCCTTATACTCCTTCTGTGCTAATTTGCTGCATTCGCTTATTATGTGATTGATCGTTTCTAATTATTATTATTATTATTATTATTGGATACGTAAAGCAAATAACAGTGTGCAACCAAATTATTAGTGAACAGAAAAAATACTTGAAACTTTTTTAATTAATAGTACTATATAAGGCTATTTGAGACCATACAACAGTGTTTATGGTCCGGTCGGCTACGGCTGAAAAATACACTGACTGCATTTCTGCAGAAGAGTAAGACTTCCCCCCAAAAGTGTCCTGGATACGACACATAAACAATCTGATGGTGAGGCTACAGTAATATTGGAGCTTTCGGGAATGCAGAGTGTCGCTTCACGGCCATCGCTCCCAGGTCCACTCTGGCCCGGAGTGTTAGTACCTGATAGGGTCCTATCTATCGGTCAGTTAGAACTAAACTATATACTTATGCTAAACTGAATTGATTGAAATAGAACTTGAAACTGTGTACTTACGCTAAACTGAGTTGTTCGAAATAGAACTGTTTTTACATTTAACTATGTATTTGTATTAGATATAAGTGAAACCATTTAACTGAGGGTAAAAGATGAGCTCTGGCTAGTTTAAAAACATTAATCATATATTTAATATATATGTATAAAAATGATTTGTATTAAATAACCTACAAATGTATATATATCATAAAACCAAACCAAACCAAATTGTATATATTTTCTAAATATGTATAAAGAAGATGTAGCTTTAAATAACCAACAATGGTTGATATGCCATAAAACCAAACCAAACCAAATGCTATATATTCACTATATATGTATAAAGAGGAGTTGGCATTAAATAACCTACAATGGTTGATATACCATAAAACCCAACCAAACCAAATCCTATATATTCACTATATATGTATAAAGAGGATTTGGCATTAAATAACCTACAATGGTTGATATGCCATAAAACCCAATCAAACTGAAGGGTAAGACCCCAAATCCAAAAAACCGTGTCCTGGCTATGAATTAAACCATCTGTGTGTGAGGTTTCAGTTCTAGAGTACTGGGGTGTATGAAAATCTGTATTACCATTACTCCCAGGCACACTCTGACCTTAAGTGGTGGAGTCTATTTGGTATGGGTCAAATAGATCGGTTTAAAAATTACTTGTGTTCAATAGGACCATGTGCCAAAAAAAAAACCCTTAGAAACTGTTACACAAAAATATTAATAGAAAATAATGACGAACATACGCGCAGTCTCTGAATGTTACTGGGCTGGGACACACCTCGGTCGGCCGTGTTGGTCGGTACACGGATCTGGTCGGGTGTGTTCTGGCTCGGCTGATAGTCGATTGAGGTTCGCCTTGACCTGCATCCTCAAGCCTCTGGAGGGGCCGTCCCCTCAGTCTCTAACCCTCCTTGGAGGGCCTAGGTTCATCACCTGACGCCTGATGTGCCCCTTTTTAAGGGAATGCCGACGGGACCCGAGGCATTTTTAGGAATGCTAGGAGTGTCTCGGCTACGGCCCTGCGCCTGGACCAACCTAAAAAAGGCCTTGTGTCATATTGATCTGGTTGGTGGGACGGAAGACAAATACCGACGAACATGATTCCTTGACCCCCAGGCTTAAAATAACCCTTGTTGATTTGGCATGCCGTTAAAACTGATCTATCACTCAATTACGACCTAATCAAGATCAATGGGAACTGTAATTCTAAACAATTGAAAGAGATCAGGACATGGTTTGCTTTCTTTGTTTAATGGCATGTCAACATTCGTGGGTTATTTAATGTCAAATCCATACTGGTAAAAGGATAGTAGTGACATTTTTTAATCCAAAAATTTGGGGATCATGTGGGTCATACCTTTCCGAAGGTTATTTGTCAAAAACTAAACGCAATTTGAAGTTACTTATTACGATGTTGCAGTCCAGCAATTTAGCCGCGAGGAATTTTCCATATATTTACACATATATCTTTATTTATACGCGGGTATCTGTGTATGTGTGTGTTTATGATACGTGGAAGTGTAAAATGCACGAGTCGACAGAAATAGTCTAAAATGTTTAAACGTGTTAAATATAAAACTGTGTTTTAAATATAAAAAAAAAATACATCTTTACTTGTGAATTTTGACAACAAAATTAAAATGAACCCTTGAAATGAAAATATAGATAATTATACATTCTACTTTCAATACAAAATAGAAAAAAAAAGAGTCACCGTGATGCAGTGGATAGCGCCCTGGTCTACGACATCGTAGCGATTTCGAAGTTCAGGCACTTCTTTATGTTCAGTTCAAGATGAATAACCTTGGGAAAGGTATTAATCCTCTTATCTCCTTCAGGGTGAAATAGTACCACTAATCTTCGTTTTAAAAAGGTGGCTTTGGCATTAAATAACCCATGAAGGTTGATACGACAACCGAAAAAAAAAAAAAAAATAGCCTAAATCAAAACTAAACAGAAAAAAATTATGAAAAACTCGAGGTAACTCACGTGATGTTTCAAGACGGACGCTACTTCTTCATCAGCAACGTAAGTTCTGTGATAATTCATGATTTGGGTAATGGAGAATAGGAATCTTTGTTCCTGCAATGTCGAGTAGAAAGAAAAATTCGTGATACTTAATAGAAAATCACAATAAAATGCTAACATTTAAAACGATAACAAGGACAACATATAAAGTACCTAATGACATGCATATAATTTGGCTAAGAAAACATCAAAAAAGAAATTGAATCACAATTAAAAAGAGACAAGAAGAATGCCATGAGAAACATATCAACCTTCGTGGTTTATTTAATACAAAAACTATCCTTGTATGACTTGTATGACTTCTTGTACTACTTAACCAATAACTCGTTTGGTTTGCTTCGGTTAGGTTTATAGCATATCAACCATTGTTGGATATTTAATGCCAAATCCTTTTTATACATATATATCAAATATAAATGATTTGGTTTGGTTGACTTTTGTGGCATATCAACCATTGTAGGTTATTTAATGCCAAATCCTCTTTATACATATATATTAAATATATATGATTTGGTTTGGTTGGGTTTTATGGCATATCAACTATTGTAGGTTATTTAATGCCAAATCCTCTTTATACTTATATATTAAATATATATGATTTGGTTTGGTTGAGTTTTATGGCAGATCAACCATTGTCGGTTATTTAATGCCAAATCCTCTTTATACTTATATATTAAATATATATGATTTGGTTTGGTTGGGTTTTATGGCAGATCAATCATTGTCGGTTATTTAATGCCAAATCCTCTTTATACATATATATTAAATATATATGATTTGGTTTGGTTGGGTTTTATGGCATATCAACCATTGTAGGTTATTTAATGCCAAATCCTCTATATACATATTTTATATGATATGTAAACGCATAGTTTGTAAACAAAATTTTTAAATGAACCAGCTTTCATTTGTCTGGATACTGGTGAATAGTTATAAAAAGTATTTGTAAGTCGATTGTTTGTAATTTTATTTTTCGATGATTCAGTGTTAATTTGTTTGTACACAACTGTTATTATTGTTTGCACACTGTTAAATAGTTCCCAATATTTTAACACGAATAGTTCTCTTGGCCCAGTGGGTTGTGTGTTCGCCAATGGTCCGGGAGACCTGGGTTCAATCCCCGTCGCGTCATACCAAAGACTTTAAAAAGTGGTACTTGATTCCTCCTTGCTTAAAACTCAGCAATATAAGGTACGTATCAAGGGTAAAGTGGAGCAATCCTGGGAAAGGAGTGGCGCCCTCCCCTACACCTTGGTGTAGTAGCTATGGAAAAGGAAGCCTTCTGGTCGCCCTCGACTACCGTCACCAACTAGCTCTCTTTAGTATTAATCATTTGTTTGCACACCCTTAAATGGTTTCAAATATGTCTGTTTAACATAAACAACTTTATTTGCACATAGTTAAATGTTTTCAAGCATCGCTATGTAACACTAAAAATTCAATTTAGGCACACAGTTAAAGTGTTTCAAGTATTGCAATCAACAATAATTATATTCATCATTATTCGTTATTTAGCACTCAGTTGCATTGTTCCAAGTGTTGCTAATCAACAATAATTTTATTCAACATTGTTCATCCGTTAGCACTCAGTCAAATTGCTCCAAGTGTTGCTATGTATCATTAATAATTCAACTGAAGATCAGTCATTTTTTACACACAGTTAAACGGTCTGAAACTTCTATTTTTAACAATTCAATTTAACATAAGTCATTTGTTTGCCCACAGTTTAAATGACAAATAATTACATTTAACCCATAGATAGGACCCTATCAGATGCTACCATTCCTGCTCAGAGTCAACCAGGGTTTAATAGCAAGAAATAACCGCCAAAGAAGTAGGTTCGGAGTCTCACCATCAAATAGTTGGGGAATCTTACCCTCTTCAGAGATTCAGTCGGTGTATTCTACAATCCAAGTCGACTGGGCTCCTATTTTGGGGAGATAAGGAAGATGATATCTTTCCTAAGAGTATTAATAAGATATTGCATACCAGCGTGTTAGCCACAACGCAATGGGGATTTCTCTACCAAATTATATTAGAGATAAAATAGATTTGATAGGGGAAATAACAAAGGTAGACTATGTGGAGAAACAGAAATATATTCGTTAAGAGTTTATGCGAACAAAGAGAATCTGTCCAAGAAAATGAGACGAATAAGATTCCTTGGAACGTTGAACAACAAATGAATCAACTATTCCCGGCCAAAAGACCAGACCTAGTATAAACCATATCAAATGTATTTTTTTACATGATGAATAGGGAATTGCATACATCGCACATTTTATTTCTTTTCCCGGTTCGAGAATTTATATAACCCTCTAGTTTGAACTACAAACCAGGCTTCTTAGGGATATGATTTGGGGCATATATATGCACAAACAGTTTAGCATAAGTTCAGCAGACTAGGTTCTTTGGCCTTGTTTAGTCAACAAGTCGAGTAGAAGGAAAATTCTTTATTCAAAACTAGCGGTATTCTTCTTAGGAACTTGATCTTGTGTAATATCCTGCTTGAGATGTTATGTTTGGTTGAATACATGCACAGTTCATCAACGGAAAGATTTAATGAATTCGTTTTGAAAACAAAATTTATCTTTTTAGCGTTTACCGAAATACTCTTATAAGAGTATCAAACTCTTATTTCTTTTAAATCCCATATAATTTAATCGTTATACTCCTGAAAAACTCTTACTTGATTGAAATTATTCCATATAGAATTTAAAAATCACTATTTATTTAGTTTATGATCTTATTTATTTTGATTTTATCTTGCAAACCTCCTACGGAGGTTTGGTTAATTATAATAGACCCTTGAAACTTGTAGAAATTTGATTTTAAAAATGTACACCTCTCGTATTCAAAGTTCAATTTGCAGTAATCTCTTTCCAGTATAAAATATGACACCTCTGTTTTGATAACCTGCGAACAAATAAAGTTTATTAAAAATATCATGGAAAACTGGAGAGTCGAACTGATAGCAGGATGAAAGAGCTTGACAGAGGTAAAAATCCACAAAGGGATCTTCCAAGGAGATACGTTATCACCATTACTATTTGTAATAGCAATGATGCCACTTAATCACATACTTAGGAAATGTACCGGTGGATAAAATCTTCATAAATAGCATGAAAATCAACCATTTGATGTACATGGGCGTCATCAAATTGTTTGCAAAAAATGAAAAAGAACTGGAAACCCAAATGCAGGCAGTGAAGATTTACAATCATGATATAGGGATGAAATTTGGCATTGAAAAAAATGCCAAACTTATAATGAAAAAATGAAATCGACAAATGACTGTTGGAAGACGACAATCAAATCAAGAAAAATCAGATCTCTCGGAGAAAAGGAAACTTACAAATACTCGGAATTATTGGAAGTGGACACCATCAAGCAAGAAAGAAAAAATAAAAAAGAATACCCCAGTAGAAGGTGAAAACAACTCGAAACCAAACTAAATAGCACAAATCTCATCAAAAAGGTGAATACCCGGGCTATTTCCCTCATAAGATATTCGGGACCATTCTTCAAGTGGACTAATGAAAAACTTCAGCAAATGAACCAGAAAACATCAAAACTATGCATAGAGCTTTACATCCCAGAGATGACCTGGACACAATATACATGTCAAGAAAAGAAGGAGGAAGAGGACTTTAAGCATTCAAGATAACGTCGATGCATTAATACAACGACTAGAAGACTACATAGAAAAGCGCAATAGAACACTGATTACATCCAGCAGAAACAATTCAGACAACACAAACATCAACAGAAGAAAAATGACCAGGAAACAAAAATGGGAAGAAAAACAACTCTATAGCCATTTCAAATGACGAACAAGCGAAATCTCACACAGGAAAAAGGGGACACGACTAAGAAAGAGAAACCATAAAAGAGAAAAAAATCTCTTCTGATAACAGCACAAAACAACACCATAAAGAACTAACTATATCATAGCAAGAAAAGACAAGACATAACAAAATGTTGATTATATGGTGACAAAAACGAAAGGATTAATCACATAATGAGCGAATGAAGTAAATTAACAAAAAAAAAAAAAAAAAAAAAAGAGTATAAAACAAGATATAACAAGGTGGGAAAGATGATCCACTGGGAAATGTGCAAGAAGTTTAAATTTGTTCATACGAACAAATCGTATATGCACAACATAGAATCCGTCCTAGAAAATGAGACACATAAAATTCTTTGGGATTTTGTGATACAAACGGATCATCTAATATTGACCAGATAACCAGACCTAGAAGTAGGTAAAAATAAAGGAAAGCGAAAAGAGAGATAAGTGCCTAGACCTTGCTAGAGAACTGAAAAAACTATGGAACATGAAAGTTACGGTGATACCAATTGTTATTGGTACACTCGGTACAAACACCAAAGGATTGGTACAGGGACTGGAGGATTTGGAAATAAGAGGATGAGTGGAGACCATCAAAACCACAGCATTATTAAGATCGGCCAGAATACTGTGAAGAGTCATGGAGACTTGAGGAGACTTGCTGTCATTCAAACTCCAATGGAAAACTATAAGCTAACGCTGGTATTGAAAACTCTTAAATGAGTAAAATAATAATAATAATAATAATAATAATAATAGTAATGATTGTTGCTGCAAACTTTGGAATAATACAAAGAACTTGCAGAGGAGACTAGAAACGAAAAAGAAAAAAAAAAGAATTTGTCGTATCGTGGTCTTTTCAATCCCAGCAGATTACACTGTGAAAATCTGAGAAAGTGAAAAGAGCGACAAGTTCCAAGACTTTGCCAGATGACTACGAAATCTTTGTAAGATGGTAAGAGTTATACCAATTGACGCACTTAAAATGATCCCAAAGGCTTGGAAAGGGGATTTGATGAATTGGAAATCGGAGGACAAATCGTGGTCATCGAAGTTGCAGCTTTGTTCGACCAGAATACTGAGTAGGATCCTGGAGATATGAGAAGACTTGCTGTCACTCGGACTCTAGTGAAAGACAATGATCTGACACTGGTGCGAAAATCACGCAATAAGTAAATAATAATAATAATAATAGACTTCACTGTTCCGGCTGACCACAATTAAAACTGAAAGAATGTGAAAAGAGAGATAAGTACCTCGACCTTGCTAAAGAATTGAGAAAACTATTGAACATGAAGGTGACAATTATACCAATTGTGATTGGTGCTTTTGGCACGGTAACTAAAGGGTTATTAAAGGGCCTGGGGGATTTGTAAGTAGGCGGCCGAGTGTAGACCATCCAAACAAAGCATTATTGAAGACGGCCAGAATACTGAGAAGAGTCCTGGAGACTTAGGGAAACTTGCTTTCACTCAGTCTCCAGTGAAAGACCTTCAGCTAAAGGTGATGTGAACAATTCTGATGAGTAAATAATAATAATAATGATAATATATTTATAATAATAATCCTTTGATGAGTGTATTATGTAATCATTTGATTGAAGACCTATCATACACTCTAATTCACACACACACACACACACACACACACACATATATATATATATATATATATATATATATAATGTGGTTTGTTATAGTCATAAAGAGAGCTCAGTATCGGTGATAGAACACAAGTAAAGTCAGAATTGTAGAAAGAGTCAACGGCACATAGTAACAGTCAGTTCTTGGTCTGATGACTGCTTAGGCGAGAAACTGATAGTCACGGAATGCCATTGATTCTATATCTACCTTATCTTAACTTAGATCTATCTATCTATCTATCTTAGAGTGTGTGTGCGTGCATGTTTAAAATTACTGTAAAACTCTAAGATACTTGTTTGTCTAACTAAAGACACATTCTGACGTTAATGGAATGTTTCCTTAATGTTACGAAAACACACTTTCTTCTCTGCGGTCAGTCTATGGGAATGGTTTCAAAAATAGTTTCATGATTGGTAGGATGGTAACTTTGAGCATTATAGCGAATAGCACGGACCATTAGTTGATATAAGAGTGTTGCAAAGCCGTGTGGATAAATCGTTGAAAACAGTTTCATCTTGAGAGAAGAAAAGGATTTGAAAAGAAAGTTCACTTTGAGAACATTAGTTTCATCTTAGCTTCAACTTGGGCACGCGTGCACGCGCGCACACACACGTACACACATACATGTGTGTGTGTGTGTGTGTGTGTGTGAATTAATGTGTGTTGGTAGGTACGTATACACAGCATCAATAAAAGAAAATATCACACCAGAATATGTCCGATGTTTTGCTTTGTTTGTAAAAATAAATAAAATTAAATTGAACAAAATAAGAAATATAAAATACAAATTAGAATTTTTGGTTAAAAATTAGATACTGTAAATATTTAATTTGTTTTAAAAGATCAAATCTCTCTTCACACACACACACACACACACACACACACACACACACACACACACACATACACGCGCACGCGCGTGGATGTATGTATATTGTTTCCACACAGAGAAGTTGTAATAGAACGAAACAGTCAGTGGATGACAATATACGAGGTGCATTCAATAAGTTTTCAGACTTTTTGTGTACAGACATTTAAAATTGTCGTAGACTCTTGAAAATTCATTATGTTATTGCTATACATCTTATTAGATGACTATTTTTATGATTTCAGGTTCAAATCAACAGCTACAACAGCAATTGGAATACAAGAATACTAAAGCCTGATTGTCACAGATGGTGAATTTCAAAAATGCAATCTGACACTTTAGAAGAACGATATGCAATAAAATTATGTTTTAAACTTGGAAAAAATGCCACAGAAACGTATGGAATGCTTCACCCTAGTTTTGGACCATCTTGCATGAATCGAACATCAGTTTTTGAGTGGCATAAGAGATTCAAGGAAGGCACGGAGTCTGTGAGGGATGATGAGAGGGATGATGAGGGATGATGATGTTGAGGTTTTAAGGGAGTTCAGGAAGAGATTCCGTCGGAAGAGGCCAGCTCTCTTGAAATAGAGTCAGTGGCATTTCCACCAGGATAATGCACCAGTCCACAACTTCATCCTTGTCACAGACTATTTGACCAAGACGAGTATCAAGACAGTTCCTCAGCCGCCCCATAGTCCACATCTTGCTACCTGTGACTTTTGGTTATTCCCTAAGTACAGAGGCTGTCGTTATGAGACAATTAAGGAGATGAAAGAGGCTGTGACGTTCACACAAGAGGACTTCCATTGAGCCTTCCTGAAGTTGTTCGAAGGGTACAACAATTGCATTGCAGCCGGAGGAGATTACTTCGAATGGGACTAGAGTTTCATGTGTGTACTATCCATAAAAATGCCCATACTAAAAAAGTCTGGAAACTTATTAAATGGTCCTTGTATATATATGTATATATTAGGGTTGGTCGATTTTGGAACTGTAATAAAAGGCACTTGAAGAAAGTTGCAAAATTATGTCAAATGTTACCACAAGATAAATCTTTCTTCAAAAATTTGTATTTATTTGAGCAATCAAACTTAAAGACCAAATCAATTGGGATTTTTATCGCGGTAGTGGTGTCACCGGCAACAAGCTTCGCTTAAATAAAACCTGAGTTTTAACAACAATAAAATAATACAATACACTTAAGAATAAATATTTCTAAGTCTAGTATTCCTTTTCTTTAGAAATTAAATGAAAATATTAAGATTTAAAAGGAATAAAATCACTATAATATTTAATTTAATATACAAATATCTATTTACATATGCCGTTTTATTTATTGTATATTTTTTATAGTATTCACCTGTTGAAATTATTTCCTATAAACGATTGTTTACTGTTTACGATTTTAATTATCATGAATATCTCTTGTATTTATCATTAAAATAGACTTAACTGTTAAACAATACAACTTATATTATTATTTTGGTTTGTTTATATTTTTAAAGTTAGTGTCTATTCTTTAAAAAAACTGTTTACTAGCTAGATACGATAGATAAAAGTGACATAAAAAAACCTAAAAAGGACAGAAATTGGTTACATTCAACACCAACAGCTTCAACATCAAATCTCCTGGGTAATGTTTCTTTCTCCTCCTACTCATCTTCTCCCAGTGAAGAACCAGAAGAATAATATTTGCAGCCAAAGAGTCATCCAAAAGGCCTTATAGCCTTATCAAATTTCCAAGATATGCCCCTCCAGTTAGTCAGGGGAGACATATCTTCTAATCTTGGAGCCAGTCTTGCCAATGCCTTGTTCTTTGATTTGAAGGCTATGGGTCTTCTTATACCCAGTATTAATATAAACGATATTATCATTGATAAATGTAAAGTTGACAGGGCAAAGAGAATATTATCAAGGCTATCCTTGTTGACAACACTAATGCCAACATAGGTTGTGAAGGTGGAATGGTTGCAATTTTAGAAAAAACTTTTTTTTAATCTTCACACAATTGGTTCCTCACTGCACTACAATAATTTCAGAGCCCTTTTAAAAATATAGATGGTTGCGCAAAAGACCCTACAGCATTCAGTGGCCCCTTGGGGAAATTATGCTCAAAGGATTGCCATGATTTACCCCAAATATCATTTGTCACTATTAGCAGACCTCTGGATTCAATTTTGAAAATTGATGAAATACATGAT
Source organism: Sepioteuthis lessoniana (assembly GCA_963585895.1). Taxonomy (NCBI): domain Eukaryota; kingdom Metazoa; phylum Mollusca; class Cephalopoda; order Myopsida; family Loliginidae; genus Sepioteuthis; species Sepioteuthis lessoniana. The sequence continues at coordinate 43,994 of CAUZXS010000641.1, forward strand.
CTCAGTTGTGACCAAAGACTCCTGTATGAATATGCAGTAGGTATTTCTGGAGGTAAGGTTGACTTTAGATATGCCTTCTAGAAAATTGATCCTTTAAACCAGGCAAGATGGTTAACTTTGGCCATCAGGGTCATGTGTTTATGGACTCGTGGTGCATACCCACAAAGCCTCACAACAAAACTCCACAGTTTAATAAATTTTATCGTAAATGTGTATGCCAGTTGTTGGTTTGAAATTAAAAGAAATAATAAATTCCACAACCATCAACAGCACATTTTTAATATGATCCAGAGAATTAAGGAGCAGCTTCATGAAATCCAACAGATAGCATTAAGAAATATACAAGGTAATACATTTTGTTTACTGCCAGAAAACCTTCTATATTCCATGGTCAAATCTGAGGAAGTTGAAGTAAGAGAAGAAGCTTTAAAAAGAATTTTGGCCATTAGGTAAGTAAATATTTATTCATATATCACTGACTCAATTATTCCAATTTATAGAATCATTTTTAAAGATTTTATCTAATTTCACCATAATTATAAAAGCAGTAAAGATTGGAATTTTTTGATGATTCACTTAATTAATTTTCATATTCTTTCAGGAGTGGAGTGTCAACCAGGAAAAGGTTAAAAAGAATACCAACTATTAATTTTAATACCACACATTTGACACAATAGATTTAACATTATGTGTCATTTTTGAACCACCAATGATGAAAAATGTTTGAATGTGAACTTCGAGAATCAGTGTTAAATGGAACCAAGCTTGACTTGCCAGATTTGCCCTCACATTCTCAGGCCATGGAATGGGCAGTCAAGTTAACAACGGAAGCTTCACAAACTGTATATGGTTTTGAAGCAAAGCATCGACACATAACAGCCAAAGTTTTGAGTCAGAAATTTAGAACGACATTTATGTCTAAGGGCTCTTATAGGGAGCAGTTTGATTCAATATATTAAGCTCTATTAAAATAGTGCTTGTTTTTCCTTCTTTTTTTTGTTTGTTAATATGTTCACTTATAACTGAAAAATAATCAATTTTTAAGGTATTCAAATATTATTGCTTAATTGATAACGTTAAAAAGCAGTTTATAAAAGCAGATATTGTATATGAGGGGGGCAGATGTTTAAATTGAAGATTAGTCATAATTTCTTTAATTAATATCATTTTCATAAAATAAAAGGACATTCTCTGATTAAAATACTAACATTATTTGGTTTTCACACTAATATTCAAGCCAAATCTTGCAAAAACGAGGAATTTTCAGTTCGTTTTTGTCTACGATCTTTGATACCAAACACTCAAAAAACGGTTGAACTATTTGATCTAATTTTTTGTATGAGGACTTCATAGGTCCATACACAACGTAAAATTTTTTTAATATTTTAAGAAAATTGAAAAATCAATCTACCCTAATATATAAATATATATATATATATATATATATATATATATATATATCTTGTCTTGATGAGGACGAAAATATCTTGCTTGAGATAAGTACTTTCAAAATCTTTTACATTAAGTTGTAATACAACCGAACAGTTTGTCTGTAGATAACACTATATATATATATATATATATATATATATATATATATATATATATATATATATATATATAGTGTAGATGAGGACGAAAATATCTTGCGTGAGATAAGTGCTTTCAAAATTTCTTTTTCATTATAATACAGAATTCTATACATATTGAATTTGTTCCAAAAAATTATAGCAGTTAAAAAGATATTTTCTCTGATTGAATTAAACAAAGATTATTTTGCAATTTCCTATTAATCAACAACATTGTACGGTGTAAGTGAAAATCAAGAATTCATTTAAAAAAAAAAAAAACTATATCCATTTTTTTGAAAATATTTGTATATATATATGTAAAGTAAACTTGTCGACAGTTGTCGAAGGCGACTAGAAGGCTCCCTTTTCAATAGTTACTACATCGAGGTGTAGGGGAGGGCACGACTCTCCTTTCTCTGGATTGATCCACTTTTTACCCTTGATAGTACCTTATATCGCTGAGTGTAAGGCAAGGAGGTATCAAGTACCATTTTAAAAGTCTTTGGTATGACTCGACCTGGGATTGAACTCAGGTCTCCCGGACCATTGATGAACACTCTACCCACTAAGCAAATGATATATATTACCAGGAATTGTCGTACCAACAAAAGATCAAATAGATCTGCGTAAAAATTACTCGTATTCGATAGGATCGTGTGCAAAGAAAACCCTTAACAGAAATAACTACATAATTATGACTATGATATTGGTTTGGTTTCTTTTATGGCGTATCAATCTTTATGGGTTACTTAATGCCTTGTAGAAGAATAGCACTGGTACATTTGGACACGTATCTGGAGGAATAAGGATACTATTCTACTTTGTATATATATATATATATATATATATATATATATATATATATATATATATATTAAAATAAAAAGGTCCGCGAAAAGATTTGTATTTTTAAAAGAATTGTTTATTTATACCATCCTAATATACGTGAATGTTTCTAGCTATCTATTTAAAAATATTTCTTTCTCTCTTTTGACTTTCAACGAAATATTTTTTACACACACACACACACACACACACATATATATATATATATATATATATATATATATATATATATATATATATATATATATATATATATATATATATATATATATATTAGAATAGTGTAGACATAGAGTCAACTGACCTTGTTGACTTTCATTTACTTGTGAGTACGGTAGGAATGTTCTTCCCTTTTGTAACAGCTCGATAAGTTCGAAAGTGAAGGTATTCGAGCGACTGGAGTTTGAACTCGCATACTATAATCTTGCATTCAAGCACGTTAGCCATTTCACTAAGGGGGAATCACCGCCCCCAGTAAATATAAAAAGAATTCTTTAAACTCAAAGCAGGATTGACAAGTCGTAAAATAAATCACTTCACCAATTTTCCTTTTTTTTTAAACTGATTTCTAATCTCCACTTATCAGTATCAAGGTTGTATGTTTCAGGAATTTGTGAAGAAAACCAAGATGAAATTTATGATCATGAGAACGTAAGAAAATATTTCTTTATTTTTGGTTTTAAACCTGCTCTAGTGACCACTATTTGAGTACTCTTCTGCTTAAAAATGTTTCAATTTGAATGTGTTTATATATATATATATATATATATATGTATATATATATATATATATATAGCAAAGTTGGTGATCTTAATCGAAGGTAACCCGAAGGCTCCCTTTTCAATAGCTCCAACACCGAGGTTTAGGGGGGGACGCTACCCCTTTCCCTAGATTTCTCCACTTTACCCATGATCCCTACCTTATAATGCTGAGTGTTAAGCAAGGAGGTATCAAGTACCATTGTTTGAGTCTTTAGTATGACTCGGCCTAGAAGTGAACCCTGGTCTCATGGACCATTAGCAAACACTCTACACATTAGGCCAATATATATATTAAGACAAATATGTTCACTAAGAGATTTATGTTTTTCATTATCTATTTTGCTCTGACTCATAGTTCTAGCTTCTCTTAAGCATCTTCTTGAACTATTCTGAATCTTTAATTAAGTAATAAATATGGATGAAGACACAGATTACTTCGACATTGTTAGCAGGTGTGCTGCAAGGAGACACATTAGCCCCACACCTGTTTATCATCTACCTATATTACGTGCTAAGAACGTCAATTGATATAATGAAAGATAACGGTTTCAAGCAGACAAAGGAAAGAAGCAGAAGATACGAGGATCATTAAATAAGTTTCCAGACATTTTTCGTATGGGCACTTTTATTGATAGTACATACATGAAATACTAGTCCCCTTCGAAGTAATCTCCTCCGGCTGCAATGCCTTTGTTGTAACGTTTCAACAACTTCTGGAAGGCCCCATAGAAGTCCTCTTGTGTGAGCATGTCAATGGACTTCGTCACAGCCTCTTTCATCTCCGCAATTGTCTCATAACGACAGCCACTGAGCTTAGGGAATAACCAAAAGTCACAGAGAGCAAGGTCTGGACTATAGGGAGGGTGAGCAACTGTCTTGATGCCCATCTTGGTCAAATAGTCTGTGACAAGGATGGAGTTGTGAACTGGTGCATTGTCCTGGTGGAAATGCCACGGACTCGATTTGAAGAGTGCTGGCCTCTTCCTTAGGAATCTCTTCCTGAACTCCCTTAAAACCTCAACATAGTAACCTAACCCTAACCCTAACCCTTTGGCCAATCAACTCTGATGTATTGACTTCCTTAATCCTCCCATACCCCTCATCATCCCTCACAGACTCACTGTCTTCCTTGAATCTCTTATGCCACTCAAAAACTAATGCTTGATTCATGCAACAAGGTGCAAAACCTGTCTGAAGCATTCCCTACGTTTATGTGGCATTTTTTCCAAGTTTAAAACAGAATTTTATTGCATATCGTTCTTCCTCACGTCCAGAGTGGATTTTCGAAATTCACCAGCTGTGACAATCAGGCTTTAGTAAGGTGTATTCTATTTCCTGTTGTAGCTGTTGATTTGAACCTAAAATCATAAAAATCAGTCAGTCATCTCATAAGATGTATAGCAATAACATAGTGAATGTTCAAGTGTCTACGACAATTTTGAATGTCTGTACAAAAAAAAAAAAGTCTGGAAACTTATTGATGGCTCCACGTATCTCGCACAAACAATTACGGACGTGGAATACGCTGATGACACAACGCTTCTGGCAAATACATCCGCCAATGCTGAAATCCTGCAACATAGTCTGGAACGAGCAGCTGCTGGCATAGGCTTCCATGACAACGCAGACAAGACGGAATACATGTGCTTTAATCAAAGAGGCGAAATCTCCACACTAAATGGTAGTTCTCTGAAACTAGTGGACAAGTTCACCTGCCTAGGAAGCAGTGTCTCATCAACCGAGAAAGACATCAACACGTGACTAGCAAAGGCATGGACAGCTAACAATAGTCTATCGGTCATATGGAAATCAGACCTGACCGATAAAATGAAACTCAGTTTTTTCTAAGCAGCGGTTGTATCGATATTGCTGTATGGATGCACTACATGGATGCTAACTAAACGTATGGAGAAAAGGCTTGTCGACAATTACACAAGAATGCTGCCAGCAATATTAAATAAGTCCTGGAAGCAACAGCATCAGTACGGTTATATGCCACACATCAAGAAAACTAAGACATGCGGGATACTGCTAGAAAAGTAAGGACGAACTCTTAAGCGACATACTCCTGTGGACCCCTTCATATGGACTAGCAAAGGCAGAACAACCGGCAAGAACCTATATATAACAGCTCTGTGCCAATACAGGATGTTGCCTTGAAGGCCTCCTGGGAGCGTTGGACGATAGAAACAGGTGACAAAAAAGAGCACTCTGAATTTCTTGAGGCTTGCTGGCATCATAATAAATAGATTTGGAGGCGTTCGTAATGTAATGGTTATCGTCGTCGGAAAAGGACATGGTGACTCGAGTTCAAATCCTGGACGGAATTGTTTCCATTCTGATTAGCTTTACTACCCTTGGGCAAGGTATTTATCGTACAATCCTTGCTTCAGCTATGGGTCGATAGTTGGGCAGATTGGCGTCTTTAACTTTGGTATGGTCTCTGGTCTAGGAGAAGGGAACCTATGAATTCAAACCTGCTAAACCCCGCTTAATAAACTGTCTTTCTGTCACATCCTGCCAAAGCCGTGGATTGGAACACCCACACACACCCACACTTATATATATATATATATATATTGTGTATTTTGGTAGAAAGTGTTTTAGAATGCATTAAACACAGGTGCCTATTCTTACAACCTTGCTAGATGTACAGTCACGTTATAATCGTTTTGCTATCTCTACACGTTCAAGGTATTAAGCATTTGCACATTACATCACCTGCACATGATGAACATGCTGGTTTAAAACATTCTTGAAAATGACCGATGAAAGATGAAATTATCCGTACACAGAATACTCTAAAAGAAAATTCGGATAATTCGGATAAAATGCCCACAGCCACGTCTTATTCACAAACAAGCTGAATAAAAAAATTAATATTAAATCCTTGCCTGTTATATATATATATATATATATATATATATATATATATATATATATATATATATATAAGAAAAAGAAGCAAGGGGAAATAACTATAAAAACCTGTAAATGAGACTGACAGGAAGAAAGAATTTGATGTGAAATTTTGAAATTAGTTTTTTCCTTTCATCTGGCTTTTTTTGGGAAATAGACACAACATTATTTTTAATCCGTGAAAGGAAAACGAATAAAAATTATTATGATTTTGAAAAAATAATTCTATGAAAGAGAAAATGAATATTTGAAACTATAAACCCCAACAGCCAGACAAACGACCAAGAATTGCAATTCGTAAAATTCGAAAAATTTCCGGTATTGTTAAGATTAAGAGCTCATAGTCAAAGACCTATTTCCTGTTTAATTGAAATAACTTCTCCCTTAGTTGTGACTGAGAAAGCCGAAGTTCGTTTTTAGTTTGAAAAAAGGCATCAATTAACGTAAATAGATAATCATATACTTAAATATTTAATGGCTATGAAGAATGGCTGTATGACTCTGGCTTAGGATACAAATTTGCTTTTTAGCGGGTATAACACATTGAATTTGGATACAAAGACCGCCTTATTATTATTACATTTTAAATTGAACTGAAAATTATTTATTATTCTAAGGGCAGTTTAAAGGCATTTGATTAATGAAAATAATTCTAGATTCCATTTTTTCCTGTTTGTGTAATATAGAAGTTATCAAAAATGAGATTATAAAAATGAGATTATAGAAAGGAGATTATCTCATGTATAACTAAACTTTTCATTATGTTTGCATGAGCAAAGATAAATGTAAGCCATCAAAAATAGAACATCATAATGCAATTTTTATTAGAGTATTACACTTGAAATACTTTTAGAGAACAATACAATTTCCAGTTCATTTTGAGACAATAGTAATTTTGTTTCGTTTGGTTTTATGGAGTTGTACGTTATTCAATGGCAAACCCATTTACACACACACACACACACACACACACACACACACACACACACACACACACACACACACACACACACACACACACACACACACACACACACATATATATATATATATATACATATATATATATATATTGAAGTAAATATTTATATATCATATATATATATATATATATATATATATATATATATATATATTGAAGTAAATAATGGAGTGTAATCCGACAATATGTTAAAAAAAATTGATTACAAGGTAATCCAAAGATCTCCTTCTACTTGGATTACCTTATTATCAATTATATATATATATATATATATATATATATATATATATATATTACAATAAGTAGAAACACCATTGGTGATTATAGTCGGGGAACTAAATGTAAAACAACGAAGGACCCTTTTCGTCCGGTACTTTTCAATTTGAGGACACCGGAAAATTTAAATAAAAACGGGGTATATATCTATAATATATAAGTAGAATGGGCATATATATATATATATATATATATATATATATATATATATATATATATATATATATATATGTACTCGTTGTGTAACTGTTATCGTCGTAGAAATTGGACAAATATGAAGAAAAAGATATTGTTTACAATTTTTAAATTATAAAAATCAGATATATGAAAGATAAGGCAGAAAGACCATTAGATTTAAGATATGAAGAAATTTCAGTTCATTTTTTATATGTATATTAACATTTATGCTAAATTTTAAAATTCATTTTTGACATAAATATAAATCCGTCAAAGAAAACTAAAGAAAAAAGAACTTAATTCAATTGAAAAATGTATTATATATAGTCGACATAATATAAAAGCTATTAAAACTGTAATACTTAAAATACTAAAAACATGAATGGTTAAAGGAACTAAATTATCTGAATTTGAGAGAGTAGTGATTAAGGCTCTGAAAAGAGTCGAAAAATCTCAGAGAAATATTTCAAAGGGCTTAGGACGCAGTAAAACGGTTATCTGCAATTACTTGAAAAGTCCAAATAAGTATGGAACAAAAAAATTATCACAACAATTCTAGAGAAGGATTGTTCGCGAATTAAAAAAACAGAAAACTTCGTCCACTGCAAAAATATTGAATTCTCTCGTGGATGCTCCGTACAGAACTAGAACAATAAGAAGGCTTTTAAACAACGAAAAAATTAAGGATAAGAAAATAATTCATTGTTTAAGGGTAACTATAAACCCCAAAGAGAAACAGCTTAAATATGCTCATCAGTATTAAAGTGCTGTAACCGGCTCATTGGCCTAGTTGGTAAAGTGTTCGCCAATGGTCAGGGAGACCAGGGTTCAATCCCAGGTCGAGTCCTATCAAAAACTTTTTAAAAATGGTGCTTGATACCTCCTTGCTTAACAGTTACGGTATGAAGTGTAGCAATCAAGGGAAAGGAGTAGTGCCCTCCCCTACACCTCGGTGTTGTAGCTATTGAAAAGGGAACCTTCGGGTCACCCTCGACTACAGTCGACTACATTAAAGTGCTAAAAAATGGGGAAAAGTTGTTTTCTCGGACGAAAAGAAATTCAGTTTAGACGGTTTCAGAAGTTCAGACACACAAAAAATATTCCAGAAGAGAATTACTCGACAAGGCATCGTGGAGGAGGATCTCTTAGGATCGTGAGGCGGGGAGGGGGCTTCTCATCTTCATCTTCTTCATCTCATCTTAAACATCTATTTGTCTGTGGTCGACAAAAAGCAGCAGATTATGTGAAGATACTAAATGATTTTTCTCTCGCACAAGTAGGGCTTCATCTGTATGGAGAAGAATGAATTTTTCAGCAAGATAATGCGGCTATCCACAATGCATCAATAAAAAAATAAAGTAATTGCTTGAACAAAAAATAAAATTTCTTGATCACCTTGCGTGCTCTCCAGACCTCAGTCCAATAGAAACTTTGTCGGGATTGATTGTTACAAACATTTATGAAGGAGATCGACAGTACTCAGCAATTTCAGACCTCAAAAACGCAATCTTTGTTTCAATTTCAGAAACTAGTTGATCGTATGCCAAGCCGAATTTTTGAGGTTATCAAAGCTAACAGCGGATATAGAAAATATTACATAAAATAATTGCCTTTATATTCTATAGTTCTACTCATTGGTCTTGTATTTATGTCAAAACAAAATTTTAAAATTAAGCATAAATGCAAATAATCATACAAAAGGTGAATTGAAATGTCTTCATATTTTAAATTTAATTATCTTATGCCTCATCTTTCATATATCTGATTTTCATAAGTAAAAAATTGTAAACAATATCCTTCTCTTCATTTTTGAGGCTGGTCTTAAATCATTGTCCAAGGGCATATATATATATATATATATATATATATATATATATATATATATAAATATATATATATATATATATATATATATATATATATATATATATATATATATATATATAAGAGGCGGGAGAGATAAAGTGAGAGAGTCAGAGAGTCAGAGAAACAAACAGAGAGAAGAAAAACTGGAGAGTAATTGAGATATTCTATCAACCACCAATTAATTTAAAAATTGTAAACGATATTCTTTTCTTCATTTTTGAGAATGGTCTTATATTCTTTGTCCAAGGGTGGATATATACCCGTATAATATATACCCGTATATGCTGATTAATCTATAAATTCATAAATTTTATACGAAGAAAATTCATATAAGTGGAAGGGAAAATTTAGCATTTGGTTATGATAAATGAAATATGAAATATTATTAAAAGTTATTTCAACTTATATATATATATATATATATATATATATATATATATATATATAAGTAAAGTAAAGTTAGCGACCATAGTCGCGGGTGACCCGAAGGCTCCCTTTTCGATAGCTACTACACCAAGGTGTAGGGGAGGGCGCTACTCCATTCCCTGGATTGCTCCACTTTACCCTTGAACCGTACCTTATAATGCTGAGTGTTAAGCAAGGTGGTATCAAGTTCCATTTTTAAAGTCTTTGGTATGACTCGACCTGGGATTGAACCCAGGTCTCCCGGGTGTACGTGTGTGTACGTGTGTGTGTATAAACACATCTGAGAATGATAATTTTTTCTCCTCGAGAAATTTAAAGGAAACTGAAAATAATGAAAATAATGGGGCAGTCGGCATAGAATGGGTGAACAATGGTTGTTTTAGGTTTCATTCAGCTCTGCTAGTCGGTGTTGAACATCCTGTTTGAAAATTCTGAAACATAATTTTAAATATATGAAAAAAACCTAGTTCACACACTTTCGATATATATATATATATATATATATATATATATATATATATATATATATATATATATATATATATATATATATATTCAGCTGATATAGAGGAATATACAATGCTCAGTATCGACGATAGACCACATATATATGGAAGTTAGGATAGCGTAGACACTCAAAGTCAGTGGCGCTTGTTGATTGACAATTTTCACGTACTTGATCATCAAAACAAGGCAATTAATCTGATAATCACATCTACGAGGAACTAACCATCAAAAAGTGCCGTTGACTTATATATAGCGTAAAGTTAGGCAGGTGTCGATCCCAGCTTGAAGCGTCCTACGTGTCTAGCTACACTGAGGAGTTGTGATATAACGAAACAGTCTGTCTATGGATGACATTATATACGCTCCTTTCCGCGGGGGTTGAGCCCTTTGCCAAAGGAATTAACGGCGGCCACCCCCATAATGCAAAGCTCTTCTAACGAATTGAGCTATCTGGTATACGATCGCGCAAAATGTAAACAGACGAAAGCTAATATATATATATATATATAGTTAATGCTTAATTATTGGCGAGCTGACGTATGTCAGGGAAATGGCTGAGCCGTTAGATACCGTGTCTCGTGGTAAGTTAGGCGGATTTCGATCCCAGCTTGAAGTATGGCAAGCTACACGGAAAATTGGTGAAACGTCAAAGCAGTCTCTCTGTAAAAAACTATATATTTATCGAAATCAACGTTACTTTTTGAAATAAATTTATAATACTCAAATGACATTCTGTTGAATTGTTCTTCCACTTTCATATATATATATTTGTCTGTATAATTTATTAAAGATCCTTTCACGTTTTCTGATAAGTGTCTTAGTCTCTGGTTGGAATTGGTAGATGAATTTCCCAAAATTGTCCCATATTCCTATTGTATTCCCTTTCCGTTGATAGCGTTCCTTTTTTTAAATACATCAGTTACCCTATTTTCTCCAACTCTGCGTTCCAATAGTTTCATTTCAAACTCTTAAAAAAAAATACAAATACAACTTACACAAGTAAGCAACCCCTGATGATGGTTTATGAAGGGTCCAAAGTGCTCAGGACAATTTGGGGAGACTCATCTACCAATTCCAACCTAAAACTAAAACACCTATCAGAAAACTTGAAAGGATCGTAAATAAATTATACAGACAAAATTTGTCTTTATTATTTAATTAAACATACTTAAATAAACGACTGCTGCGTATCCACACACACACACACACACATATATATATATAAATGGTAGATACATTCATTAAACTATCATTTGGCTTTTATAAATTTATTTTGATATTTTATTGAAATTTTGAAAAAAATTCAATATTGTATTTAAATGTCTTTCGGTAATATTTCAGTAATATTTCAATATTTCAAAGAAATAAATTTATAATAGCCAAATTTTAAGTTTTCCTCCCAATTACATGAATTTTCTCTGTATGAAATTTATAAATTTATATATTAATTATCCTACATTGAGCACTCCTAGAGATTTATAAGAATCCTCTTATATATTCTCAAATTGAATCATGCCCAACACATCTTCTTTAGGTATATATATATATATATATATGTGTGTGTTGTTTGTTTGGTTTTCTTTGCTTAATGGCATATGAAACTCCTTGGGTATTTTAATACCAAAGCCATCTTAATAGAAGACCAATAATAGTGCTAGTTCTCTATAGTTAGGGTGAAAGTTTAGTATGTTTCTAGAATATTTTATCTCATTCTTCAAAAATCTTCACGATCGATAATAGAAATGGAAAAGTTTAAATAAAGAGGTGATTAAGACTGATATTGCTCCTTCATGGCTGAAGACTATTTTCGGCAATTCAAATAGATTCTATGTATGTTCAAATACTTATGAGAAGTGCTCACGAGAAGTATGTTCATAATAAATATGATTTGCGTATATAAAGGTAATTTTTCTGTGTATCTAAATTCACTCTCTCTCTCTCTCTCTCTCTCTCTCTCTCACACACACACACACACACACACACACACACACACACACACACACACACACACACAAACTAGAGAAGTAGCATATTCACGCAATGAATGAAAATTATACATGTACAAGGCACATAATCCAGTGCAAGTAAAACCATCTGCCCCCTAATATATATATATATATATATATATATATGTAATATAAAAAAATTACATATATATACATTACATATTTAGATCCATTTTAAAATAATGAAATGATATATATATATATATATATGTATTGTTAAATGATTAGTTATATATATTCTTATCTTATTTTGTATGAAGTATAGCCAGGAAACAATTTCTAAATTAATTTACATAATCGAATCCAGTTTAATTAAGGTATATTTTGAAGCCAGAAGATTTAGCAGTAGTTGAAACATGTTTTACGACTTAACTGTTAGAAGCTTGTTTACTGCTAAATATTAAAAAAACGTGTACACTATCTCAGTGTGCCAATTGGATATTTCGGCCTATGTCAGTATATATATATATATATATATGAGTGTGTGTGTGTGTGTGTGTGAGTGCGTGTGCGTGCATGTATGTGTGTGTGTGTGTGTATAAAAGCGTTTACTTTTATTTTGTCGATAGAGAAAGAGAAAATTTGTCGATAGAGAAAGAGAAAATTTGTTGGCCGAAAATAGAGAGTGAGAGAGAGAGAGAGAGAGAGAGAGAGAGAGAGAGAGAGAAAGAGAGGGATGGGAACAGGACAGACTGGAAAGGGAGATATTTAGAGAGAGAAATTGTGAGTCTAAAGAGAAAGGCAAAGAGAGATAGAGATAAATAGTTGGAATAACGGAAGAGAGAGAGAGAGAGAGAGAGAGAGAAAGAGAGAGAGAGAGAGGGGGAGGGAGGAGGAATTATAGAATGGCGGGATAGTGAAGGAAAGTGATTTAGAAGGATTCCCCACTAATTCCTCTACTTATAGAATTCTTTCTTCAATTTTCCTAACAACCTACCAGGCCTCACCAGACTGGCAGTGTGTACAAGTAAATCTGTCTCAGCCGACTGCCTGTCTCGTTGGTTGCTTCTGTCTTTTTGGCGGTCGGTCTGGTCGGCCATTTGCCAGTGTTTTGGTCGATGGACCAATCACAGGAAACGGAGCGGGAGGAGGTGAGGGGAGGGGGGTCACATGAAAAGAACCTGAGTACATTGCTATTCATTTCTTAATCAAGTTAGATTTACTATCTCT
>CAUZXS010000641.1:65000-85000 GCA_963585895.1 Sepioteuthis lessoniana
CTCCGCTAAGTTATTTCTGCTCAAGGCTTGCGAGATAAGTCATTCACTCACGGCAAGTCTAGAAGGAGAACTCTGAATTTAAAATAGTTGGGCGGACCCGATTCTTCAGCTTTTGTATGATGACCGGTCTAAGAGAAAGACTATTCTGAATTTCAAACCAGGAAATAAAGAAGCAATCTTTGCTGTACATCTTTCGTAATAAACTTCTGAAGTCATTTCGAATAAAGAAATTATCAGATATAGTGCCCGTGGTGTAATGGTTATCGTCGTAGGAAATGGACACGGCGATACGAGTTCAAATCCTGGACGAGACTGATTGCATTTCACATAGCACTAATACCCTTAGGAAAGGTATGAATCCAATTATTCTCCCTCTAGCTATGGGTAAATAGTAGGACAGGCTAGGTTCTTCAGCCTTGGTGAGGCAACTAGTCTAAGAGAATGAAAACTCTGAATTCAAACCTGTTAAACTCCGCTTAAAAAAAAAATTACCTTGAGTCATATCCTGCCCGAGCGGAGGGGTTGGTAAAAAAAAATCAGATATAGTAGCATAGACTCCAAAGAATAGTTTAAAATAATTCCTTTTTCTAACTTATTAAAGATGTGACTATATTATATTTTGTGGAGTATGTAGTAGTTAAAATGTATGTTACTAAGATTATGTTATTAGTCAAATTAAAATCTTAAAAACCTAAAAAAAAAAATGTTTTTTAGTTGGTTAGTCGCTTGATTGGTTGGTGTTTTATGGTACATAAAGCCTTGTGGGTTATTTAATGCCAAATCCTGCTTAGAAACACACACACACACACACGCATATATATATATATATATATATATATATATATATATATATATATATATAAGAAAAAACTTTAAAAATCATTCATGTCAAAATATTTATTTTGTATTTTAGTCCATCATTATTTTGTATTGAGCTCACAATTGGATTCTGAATTAGATAGATAAAAAAATACTAAAATGTAATCGTTCCTACCGTCGGGTGACTCGGTTTTGGGTCATATATATATATATATATATATATATATATATATATATATATATGATTTGTATGCGAATAGTTTGTAGGCAACTTTATCTTGAAACGATTTAGAGCCTATTTGCTTGCGCATAGTTAAATGGTTTATAGTATTGTTATTTAAAACTAATAATTCTATTTAGTACTAATCATTTGTTTGCACAAACTTAGATGCTTTTAAGCATGCCTATTTAACAGTAATAATTCTATTTATCGAGTATTCCTATATAATGTACAGGTACTACCACTCCAGGTCAGAGTGGACCCGTGAGTAATGATAATGAAGAGGTATTCCACATTCATCAAACTCCAGGACTGGAAACTCACCTGCCGATGTATTTTGGGTCACTCGTCGTGGGGGATCTTACCCAACTGAATAAGTGCCGTCGGTGTATTCCACTGTCCTCAGCCAATCGGTGACAAATTTGGTTTGAAAATATTTTTATATCGAATTCTCTGTTGACGATAAGCATTTTTGGACAGCTAAATATTCGTATTTTTGTTTTAAGAATAGTTAATAGTTAATGTATTTAGAATGGTTACTTGAATCTACAATTGTTTACTAAGGATTTTCATTAGTGATTTGAAATCATATGTGTGAAAACAAATGACTATTATTAAACAGAAATAATTATTTGAAACCATATAATTGTTAGTATTGGATAAGAATACTTGAAACCCCACAATTATGTGCAAATTATTTGTAAAAGGTCGGAATACTTGATATAATATAACGGTAAGTTATTTGTATTTAGAATAGTTAATTGAAGCTATTATTGTTTACTAAGGATTATTATATGTGATTTGAAATTATATAACTAGGCTCAAACAAATTATAATTAAATATAAATAATTACTTGAAACCATATGATTATTCTTATTAGAAACGAATACTTTAAATTATACAATTGTGTGCAAATTATTTGTCTTGAAGCTTTAATTGCATTATTTGCACATAGTTATTATTAAGCAAGTTACTTTATGCAGTATAATTATTTGCGAAAAAAAGACTTTAGCTCTAGATATTCCAAAGAAATTGATATGTCTTTGAACCAGCCAACTTAACCCAACCCAACCCGTTAATTGATTAAGAGATCAATATGGACTCTGTATTTGAAAAGCTCGAGATCATATTACGGGGGAATTCGTTCCACATTTCATTGGTTCTTTGAGGAGACCTTAGATCAATTGTTTGATTGATTTTTATTGCATGTCAACTTATTTTGAGTTAATCAATACCTTGAAATTAGGGAATTGATTTCACTCTACGTTTAAATTTACGTTTTTGTGAAGTCTTTTAAGAGTTTTGTTTTCTATACGCGTTTAAGTGATATCAAGTATTCCTTTCAAATACAAATAATTTGCACACAGTAGTATGATTTCAAGTATTTTTATTTATTGCTAATAATATGATTTCAAGTAAGTATTTCTGTTTAATAATTTTCATTTGTTTGCGCACAGTTATATAGTTTCAAGTATTCCTATCTAATACAAATAATTTGCTATCAGTTGTTTATTTTCTAGTATTTCTATTTAATACTTATAATTATATTATCTGAAGTAATTATTTCTATTCAATTATAACTTGTTTACACATTGATATATGGTTTCAAGTAACTAATAATTAACCTTAGTAAACAATTATAGCTTCAAGTAACAATTCTTAATACAAATAATTTACAGTTATATATAGTGGTATTGTTTGGCTTCTTTATTAAATGGCATATTAAACTTTGTGGTTTATTAAATGCTAAAATCATCCTAGCAGAAGAATATATATCATCATCGAGTCGCGCTGCCAACGGGGATTCCCTGAATATCTCTCACTATCCGTCCCTATCATCCATCGTTTCCGGCTGGTCTTTCAGACAATATCCTGTATCTGCACAAATCTGATATAGCTGATATTCCATACCTTTTCGAGGGGTAGTTATATATAGGGGTAGTTATATATAGGGTAGTTATATATAGAATATTCCTGACACTTGTATGGCATCGACTATTACAACCAAATACGGATAATTTTCCGACAGTGCTATTTGACCCATAGATGGGACCCCGACAGGTACTACAATTCTGGGTCAGAGTTAATCTGGGAGAATATGCAATGATAGAGTTCTTTACACTCACTAAAGCTCCCGGAGTCTCGTTATCACATATAGTTTAGTGGCATACCCAGGAAACCTTTTTTTGGGAGGCATCACTCTTTTGCAGAGGATAAAGTCAGCGTATTCGACGCCCCACCAACTGCGCCGAAACTTCGAGAATGAAGCTATCTTCATTAATTGATTTATTGATTTTACTAAAGATGAAAGATCAATATTAAGAATGATATCTTAATATCCGACAGCTGTGTTTTTAATTTGTGGCTATCGTAATTAAAATCATTAAGAGGCCGTGAACCTCTGCTCATCTCGTTCAAAATTTGTGAGATCAATTTCAGAGAACGTATGTAACCTTCCTGTTTTTGCTTCAAAACTTATGTACAGTTTTGCTGACAAAGGAATATCCAATACCTATGTTCTATTTGTTTGTATGAACGATCATTTTATATTTACACCTTGATACATAATGTATTATCCGCTCAAAACTTGGCCCTTCTCTGTAGAAATCAGTTACGCTTTCTGACCGATTTTATTTGGTTTGTTTTCATATACAACCGTGACGCTTTTTCTGTCTCTGATCAGAGGACAGAATCTGCCTGAACCCCGATTCTTTGAAGTTGAAATCAGTTAGGGGAAGGTATACTAATTTTTGCTTTGTTTATAAACCTGACTCCGCTATTCATCTTAGAAAGAAAGTGTAGTATCTTTACAACTACAAAGCATTCATCAGCTTTAATCAACTATGCTTTCTGAACAAGGGTATTTAGAAGTATTTGGTATTTTTTTTTTTTTTGTAAAACTTTTGCACTTGGATCGGAGTGTAGTATCTAATCGATACACATTTATTCCGAGCTGTAATAACGTCGTTTCTGATCAAGAATCTATATATATACTGCTCTATGCTTGTTTGGGTGTAATTCTGTCAGTTTTCTATCAAGGTTTATACATATTATAGTATCGGCGTAATCCTGGACATTTCAAAGAGGAAATAAGTTACGTTATCTGACCGAAAATATTCTCCATGATTTGCTTCTATGTATGGTGTTAAGCTTTTCTACCTCGGATCAGAGTGTAGTAACTGTCTGATTTCCAGCCTTGTGCCGAAATCAGTTATTCATTGAGAAGTTTATATATATATATATATATATATATATATACGTATGTATGTGTGTGTGTGTGTTTGCGTGTTTGTGTGCATATATATATGCATAAGATTAAAATACAAATGATATTACTAGTATTAACACAACCACCAACATTGCTGCTAATATATATATATATATATATATATATATATATATATATATATATATATATATATATATATATATATCTGTTTTGTTTGTTTGTTTGATTTTATGGCATATCAACCTTTGTATGTTATTTAACGCCAAATCCATTTTTATGTAAATAATCAGTTCTATTGAAAACAGTTAAGTTTAGCATAAGTAAACAGTTTAATTGTGGAAAAAATTTCCATTTCAAAGTATTTAAGCAGTTATATGTAATAATTCAGTTAAGTGTAAATACAGTTTTAATGTCGAAAAACAGTTCAATTTGAAATAATTCAGTTAAGCATAAGCACGCAGTTTAAGTGTAAGTACGGTTTAATTGTCAAAAACGTTTCTATTTCAAGCTATTCAGTTTACTCAATTCAGTTTAGCATAAGTATGCTGTTAGTTCTATTCAACCCATAGATAGGGCCCTATCAGGTGCTACCACTCCGGGCCAGAGTGGACCTGGGAGCGATGGCAATGAAGGGGTACTCCGCATTCCCCAAAGCTCCAGCATTGCTGGAACCTCACCATCAGATTGTTTAGTGTCATATCCAGGAAGCAGTCGGTGTATTCTACAGCCCCAGCCGACTGGGCAAATATGTATCTGTGTGTGCATATATATATGCATAAAAAATAAAATAGAATAAAAATACAAATGATATAATTACTATTGACGCCATCAACACCACAAAATTTCCTGCTACCACTGCTGTTATTACTACAATTTTTCTTTCTGATAATGATAATATAATCTGATTTGATGATTATTTTTTTTAGCCCTGTCGGCTGGAGCCGTAGAATACACCGGGTGCATCTCTGCAGAGGGTTATGACACCCCCCCAACGAATGTTCTGGAAATGACACTAAACAATCTGATGATGAGGCTCCAGAAAAATTGATGCTTTGGGGAATGCGGAGTACCCCTTTATTGCCTTCGTTACCTGGTCTACTCTGGCCCGGAGTGGTATCCCTGGAGGGATTCTTATCTATAGGTCAAATAGAATTAAACTGTGTACTTATACTAAATTGAATTGTTTGAAATTGAACTGTTTCTATATATAAAATGGATTTGGCATTAAATAACCTTTAATGGTTGACGTGCTATGAAACCAACCAACCAACCAACCAATCAACCAACCAAACAATGATTATAGTTATGTATATACATATTTTATACACACACATATATATACATACATATGTATGTGTAAGTGCGGAAGTGTAAGTACACACACACACACGCACACACACACACACACACACACACACACACACATATATATATATATATATATATATATATATATATCAGCTGTAATTTTAATAATTTATATAATAAATTAATTGAATATATTATGCATACATATATGCTTCCATACTAACATAGAAGGCGTAGGGGGTAAAATTGTTATCGACGTTGGAAATGGACACGTTGACACAAAACGAGACTGATTTTATTTCCCATAGCACTAATAGCCTTAGGAAATGTATAAATCAAATTACCCTCCCACCAGCTATGAGTAAAATAGTAGGACAGACCGATTCTTCAACTTTGGTATGGCAGCCAGTCTAGGAGAAGGAGAACTCTTAATTCAAACTTGTTAAAATCAACTTAGAAATTGACCTTGTGTCCCATCCGGTTTTGCCGAGATGTAAGTGTATACTTAGACACAATGATATGTAAAATACATATATACATAAATACATACGTAAATATAGAAATATATACATTCATATATATATATATATAGATATATATATATATATATATATGTGTGTGTGTGTGTGTGTGTGAGTGTGTGTGTGTGTGTGTGTGTGTATATATATATGTAATATATATATACATACATACGTATATATACATATATACATATATGAATACGTACATACATACACACATACATAAATAAAAACATACATGCATATGAATAAATAAATGAATACATACATACATACATACATACGTTAATACATAAATAAATATATACATATACATATATACGAACTCCTAAATACCTACATGAATAGAGAAAAAAAGATATATATACATATATCTATATATGCATGCATACATACATACATGCTGGCATACATACGTAAATACAGAAATGTATACATTCATATGCACACAAATACGTACATGCATTGATATATGTGCATACGTGATACTTACATGCATACAATACATATATACATACTTACTTATTAATACATGCATACTCAGATACATACATGCATAGATAGATGCATACTTTGGTGCATATTTACATGTAAGTATAAATACTTACATACATGCATATATATATATATATATATATATATATACTTACACACATAAATACATGCATACAGGAATAATGAAATACATGCATTCACACATGAATACAGAGATGCATATATATATATATATATATATATATATATTTTGAGCAGGTGCTCGTGGTGTAATGGTTGTCGTCGTAGGAAATGGACACGGCGACACGAGTTCAAATCCTAGACGAGACTGATTGCATTTCACATAGCACTAATACCCTTGGGAAAGGTATGAATCCAATTATTCTCCCTCCAACTATGGGCAAATAGTAGGGCAGACTAGGTTCTTCAGCCTTGGTGAGGCAACTAGTCTAGGAGAAGGAAAACTCTAAATTCAAACCTGTAAAACTCCGCTTAAAATATTGATCTTATTCGGTTTGTTATTCCTTCATGGTTATCTCCCCTTTATATTATCTTTCGATTATTATTGGTTTGTTATGCCTTCATTGTTATCTCTCCTTTATATTATATTTCGATTATTATTGGTTTGTTATGCCTTCATTGTTATCTCCCCTTTATATTATATTTCGATTATTATTATTTTGTTATGCCTTCATTGTTATCTCCCCTTTATATTGTCTTTCGATTATTATTATTTTGTTATACCTTCATTGTTATCTCCCCTTTATATTGTCTTTCGATTATTATTATTTTGTTATGCCTTCATTGTTATCTCCCCTTTATATTATATTTCGATTATTATTATTTTGTTATGCCTTCATTGTTATCTCCCCTTTATATTGTCTTTCGATTATTATTATTTTGTTATACCTTCATTGTTATCTCCCCTTTATATTATCTTTCGGTTATTATTGGTTTATTATGACTCTATTTTTATCTCCCCTTTCTATTATCGTTTCATTATCATTTGTTTATAATGACGCCATTGTTATCTCCCCTTTCAATAATCTTTTGATTATTATTGGTTTGTTATGCCTCCTTGTTATCTCCCCTTTATATTACTGTTTGATTATTATCGTTTTGTTATGCCCCTATTGTTATCTCCTCTTCATATTATTTTCTCACATCAAACGAATAAACGAAAAGATAAGAATTTTTTCACAGGATATATACAGAATTACACATAATGTGTTATAAGCAGGTGTGGCTTGTCAGAGTTCACCCATTTTCATACCTGCAACAATAGAGTTTTCCTTCTCCAATATTTGTTGCCCTACCAAAGCAAGGACATTTCTGCTATGCGAAATGCAAGCAACTTCGTCTACGTGAGTCGGTTTCCTATGATTATAACCATTGCACAACTAGCACATCTACGACTGGTAAATGTAAACAAAATAATAACGTAGGTTTGAACAAATATAGCTCTATAATTTAATTTAAATTTTGCCTGATTATTCATTTTTATTGTTCAACCAAAAAAAGAGTTAATACGAAATACAATCCCAAGAATACAGATATCAAAACTTCTCTACGGGTATATTTTTTTTATATCTGACACATTCTGCTTATTCAATGGTCGCATCGAAAAATGATAAAAACACGAGCAATAAAATAACATAAAAGAAAATGTTATGACTTCTTAGATTTAATTATTTTCTAAAAATATTTCCTTTTTATACTAAACACTGTAGTTGTCTGACGGCATTTGGAATCTTATACGCTATGACCCAAAATATGAATATGTAACAGTCCAAATAAAGTACACACTTTATAAATATTTATGTAATTTTTATGCTTGCTTACAAATTTCCAGCTTCGTAGAATATGGTAATAAATAATACAGAATTATATTCATTTCTATTAGATAGTGTTCCATTAGAAACAATAAAATCTTGATACCTTAACACATTATTCCGGTTGCGCTATGCATGGATGATAATATCTATCTATCTATCTATCTATCTATCTATCTATCTCTCTCTCTCTCTATATATATATATATATATTGGAATAAACGAATCATTATAAAACAGGGACAGTATAAAACCAGAATAAAATGAATGTTTACTCACTCATTTCATGAAAATCTCCTTATTACTATTTTTAATTATTTTAACAAAAAAGAAAAAAAATCCGATGAGATATGCCACTCAAAGTACAGGAAAGTATTTGTAATGAGACTGTCATGAGAAGGTGAGTAAATATCCATATATATATATATATATAGAATGAAATATTCACTTATATATATATATATATATATGTGTGTGTGTGTGTGTGTGTGATAAAAATAAGTGGAAGAGTTTACTAGTAATATTTCATTCTTTATTCAAAGAATGAAGAATGAAATATTACTACTAAACCCTCTGTAAGTGTCTGATAAATTTCCATCTTTACACTTGTTTTTATCATCTTGTCAGATTCACCAAAACTACCATTTCACAATATATATATATATATATATATATATATATATATATATATATATATAAGGAATGTTTAGAAGATTCAAGAGAATTATAGCTTTTCGATGGAATCTTTTGCAAACACATCTATCTATCTATCTATCTATCTATCTATCTATGTAAGTTTATTTTATCTATCTATCTATGTATCTATCTGTCTCTTTATCTTTGATGAGTGAACGTGAAAATTCTAGGTCCAGACATGTATGGAAGGCGTTTTTTGAACAATATTCTTGGATTCATTCATAAAGAGTTAAAAAGACTTGAATCACGTATATCCATATTTACCCAACCCCTCCGCTCTGGCAGGATATGACACAAGGTCAATTTTTAAGCGATTTAACAGGTTTCAATTCAGTTTTCCTTCTCCTAGACTAGTTGCCTCACCAAGGCTGAAAAAACAGTCTGTCCAACTATTTACCCATAGCTGGGGGAGAACAATTGAATTCATACCTTTCCGAAGGGTATTAGTGCTATGTGAAATGCAATTAGCCTGGTCCAGGATTTGAACTCGTGTCGTCGTGTCCATTTCCTACGACGATAACCATTACACCACGGACACCTCCGTATATCAATCTACCTTCACGGTTCTAGTAAATTCTTCTCTCAGTCAGACCGAGAACTTTTCAGCAATCAATCGTATATTGGCATAAAAAGTGTACGTTGATAAAAACACACTTGAAGAGGCTACATAAATATTTTCGCTTTTGATAATGGCAGCATTGATTCTTACCTGAATGTTTATTAAACGGCTTCTTCATGGGAGAGTCCCCTTGGTGTAGTGACGAACTTGCTGGCCTATGACGTCATAGTAAGCGAATTTGGTTTCTTTGTTTAAACTCTTCTTAGGTTATTTAATGCCAAAGCCAGTAGTGGTACTATTTAACCCATAGCTGGGAGGATAAGGGGGTTCATACGATTCCCAAGCGTATTTGCCCGAGAGTGAACGTAATAGCGCGACTGGAGTACGAACTCGCGTACTACGATTCCGCAGTCCATCGCTTTAACCATTACACCACGAGGTCACCCCTTCACTTTTGGAAAGGAATTAACCTTCTTACCCCTGCAAGCTATGGGTTAAATAGACCATTAGTATTCTTCTCCAAGTATGGCTTTGGTATTTAAATAATCCATGAAGGTTGATATGCCATTAAAACAAAGAACAGTTTAATAACAAGTAATAAAGTATGGAATGAAAATATTAATTTTAAGTTTCCAATGATAGTTTATTCTACTACTATTAAGAAAAGATTCTATTAAAAAGTTATGAGAAAGAAATTGATTGAGAGAGACGTTGGTTGGTTGGTTGGTTGGTTGGTTGGATTTATGGCATATCAACTGTTGGTTATTTAAATTCAAATACTGCTTAAACACACACACACACACACATATATATATATATATATATATATATATATATATATATATATATATATATATATATATATGGTGTCTCAAAATACCTGGAATCCATGTGATTGCTAAATACTCTACTAATAATAATGTTCTATTCTGCTTTGTTTCAGATTTGAAAATAGTAGTCTATAACAACCATCAATCCTTGATCACAATACTTTGACAAGAGAGGAAAAATATTTTGCGTCATTACTGATTCGGACACAAAATCATTCAAAACTGTCTCAAAATAGATGCAACCTTTTAATGTGATAATGATTTATCACTGAGACTATAAACTCAAGAAAGATTTCATGTCCTGGAAGCTAATATAATAACAAATAAAAAAACACATTGTTTTGATGTCTAGCTCAAAGGATACATTTTTAACAGGACGTGTTTCAAATGACCGCCATTGCACTTGTCTCAGTAATAAATCATAATCATATAATTCGGGTGCATATATTTTCAGTCACCCTTTATATATGATTTGTAAAAAATAGTTTGTTGTTGAAAAATTGTAAATCATTCAGATCTCATTTATTTATTCACAGTTGAAGAGTTTCAAGTATTTCTATGTAAAACTAATAGTTTTATTTTCACACGGTTAAATGGTTTCAAGTATTTCTATTTAACACTTGTTATTCAACATTATTATTTATACGCAATTAAATGGTTTCCAGTAGAGAAAATAATTAAATATTTCTATTTGACCCATTGATTGGACCGCTACAGGTACTACCACTCTGAATCAGAGTGGACCTGGGAGTAATGTCAATGAACGGATACTCGATTCCCTACGCACAAAGACTAGAACCTAATCACCAGTCTAGCGTCATATCCGTTGCGTTGTGGGCTGGGGTTTATTCCTCTGCAGAGATGCAGTCGGCCTGCTAGTTGTTAAGAGAGAGAGAGAGGGAGAGAGAGAGAGAGAGAGAGAGAGAGAGGACGAGGAAGGGAGAAAGTGAATGATTGCACACACCAAACCCCATCTTGGTCGAGCCGATAACTTTTCAAAACCACCTCCTAATAAAAATTTAAAAACCCCGAGCAAATAAGATTTTGTGGGTTTTTAAATCTTTTTATTAACTGAAAAATAAACGATTACAAATATATACATAGATATTCAACATTTTTTTCGAATAGGCAGTAAATAATTTTTTTTTTTTTTTGGTTTTTTAAGGATATCGATTTTTCTAAAATTTTATTTAAATTTTTTAGAAATGTCATTTATGAATTTATAAAAGTAGTCTACAGACTGATGATAATAAAGTAAGTCAAGTTGGCGACCGTAGTCGAGGGCGACCAGATGGCTCCCTTTTCGATAGCTACTACACCGAAGTGTAGGGAAGGGCGCTACTCCTTTCTCTGGATTGCTCCACTTTACCCTCGATACGTACCTTATATCACTGAGTGTTAAGCAAGGAGGTATCAAGTACCATTTTTTAAAGACTTTAGTATGACACGACCTGAGATTGAACCCAGGTCTCCCGGATCATTGACGAAAAAAATCAATTTTCTTGCAGATGTACATATTCAATATTATATGTTGTTGGTGAAAATACGAATATTTGGTTGTTTAATGGTATATCAACTTTCGAGGGTTATGTAATGCGTAAGTAATCCTCGTAGAAGAAGAGTGGTTGTACTGTTTAACCCTTTGCTGATTAGATAAAGAGGATTATACCTTTCTAAAGGGCATTAGTCCAAAAGTGAGCGTAATCACGCCCTTGGAGTTCGATCTCATTGACTATATATAAATATATTCACTTTGTGTGGTTTGCCAAGAGTGAAAGATTGTTTTTCTTATGTAAGAACTTTGTCTGGTTTCGACATAAAATACTGTTATAAATTCATTTTAAAATTCTTTTATTCGATGCAATTTTGAAACAATTTATAATTCAATATATTCATGTGAGAATGTGTCTGTATACATTGTTTATTTCAGATAATGTTTTAGCCTTTTTTTTTAGTTATCAATTATACTAGTTGTCGAATGATTCTTTTAATATTTACTATTGTATTTATCGAAACCCATTACGAACTTATTAAATATTTCTTGAGCATTATATGTATATGTAGGTGTGTGTGTGTTGGGGCGGGAGAGAGACAGACAGAGACAGAGACAGAGAGAAAGACAGAGAGAGAAAAAGAAAAAGAAATCTTACGTAAAAATTTAAACAAATTTGATTTCCGAAATAACGTTCATAAAACAAGATTTCGGTCGTTTTCTTTTCAATATTCAGTTAATTGATAACAATTGACGTTCCTGGATACGTTTATATGACAACCTCATAGTCATTAGTCTTTTTAATTTTTTTTTTCTTTATATCCATTCTTAGATGAAGTTCGTGTTGGAAAAAAACATTTAACAGATTTAAAAATATTTCACCAAATTTTAGTTTTCAGGTCACACACACACACACACACACACACACACACACACATATATATATATATATATACATATATGTATATATATAGTTTTGCGTATGTATGTGTATGAATTCATCGTGATGCATATATTCATCCATATATACATATATATATGCAGGTATACATATATATATATGCAGGTATATATATATATATATATATATGCAGGTATATATATATATATATATACCTGCATATATGTATATATATATATATATATATATATATACCTGCATATATATATATATATATATATATATATATATATATATATATTCATCGTTGATTGTCGTATATATATATATATATATTTAAAAAACGCAATAATTATACGAGATATGAATAGAATGGACGAAGAAATAACATACTGATAATATTATATATATATATATATATATATATATATATATAAACAATCATTATTTTCATTTTCTTAACTGCCTGATGATTGTTGTTTTGTAAAAACAACTCCATGAAACCCAGGGGTCACAGTCTAAATCCCATGAATCAAATATATATATCCAATATATATTTATTTATTTATTATTATATAATAGCTCTACCCTAGATATTGAGCACTCTCTATATTATATTGCACTTGATTTGACACAAACCAACAAAGTGATTTAGTGACAACCAAAACTGTTATAAAATATATATATATATATATATATACACACACACACACACACACACACACACACACACATATATATATATATATATATATATATATATTATTTATGCACACTCATACACAAACACACATACATACGCACACACATATGTGTATGTGTGTGTGTTTATGGGTATTAGTGAGAATGTCTGTGTTTTATATAATATTGAACTGTGTGTAATATTAGACTTGGTGTAATCATACATGTTTTAAGCTGAAGTCTTATTTATCGATCTTATTTGATAAAATTCTATTCCAATGGAATTTATAACCCCAATCTCCTCGCCCTTAAAAAGGAGGAAAAAAAAACAAGAATATTTCATAAAACTTCATATTTTATCAAGTAAATATCGATCTAAATCAAACTTTATTTACGAGTTACACTTGATTCCACTAAGTGACATTTCAACGTTGGTGTAAAATAATACTGATTGAATTATTTTTCAAAAAGTTAAATTTAATCAATTTTTAAAAAAATGGTATAACCCTGTGACTTTATTTTATTTATTGAAAGTAATTTTTTTTATTTTAAATTTTTATTATAAAATCTGAGGCATTTGTTACTTTGGCATATCTTACATACTGGTGGGTAGAAAATATATCAATAAAGAAAATATTATGTATTTTTTTATTTCTTTCAGTTTAAAGAAATGAAATCCAAAGAATGAAAATAAAATTAGAAAAAACCAAAACAAAAATAAAAAAAAATAAGTCTTTTGATATATCATATACGTCTAATTTTTGGACTGCTATTTATTCATAATTTTTACTAACGACTTTCAGCAATACTAGAGTTTTATAATTAATAACACCTAATAATATCTGTTTTAATTGTCCAATGAGGCATTAGAAATAATAAAATCTTGGTATATTTTAGTTTAGAAGAAAATTAGCTTTAAAAAAATGTTTGTTTTATACTTATTTATTGGCGATGATGACACTAGATTAGCACAAGGCCACTTATTTATGGGTGATACTTTATATAAGTTTATCAGCATAGACAAATGAATCTGTATTTATTTGCTTCGGCCTTTTCTTCAAGATACTTTTATTTGTTTCGATCAAATTAAATTTTCTCCTTTCATAAATTATATACATATTAATTTTAGAAAATTTGGATAGTCCTTATGGTGTAGTGGCTAAAGTCCTGTCATGCAGCCTCGTAGAAGCGGGTTCAAACTTCAGTTCAGCTATGTTCACTTTTGGACTAATACCCTTGGGAAAGGCAAGAACTCCCTTATCCCTCAAGTTATGGGTTAAATACTACCACTACTGTTCTATTACAAGGACGACTTTGGTATTAAATAACCCATGAAGGTTGATTCGCCATTAAAACAAAGAAACCAAACGAATCAGAAGTTTAAGTTACTTTCAAAAGAAATAGAATTATAACGAACATAATTTTGCGACTTATATTTGGGCGAATTTAGTTGATAGATTATCATCTGAGTTTCTTGATATCTGGAAAAACGCAAATAAATTGATTTGTTTCTCAGGAGTTTTTTTTTTTTGGCAAATTTTCTGTTTTTATCGCCTTTCAATTTGTTGTATCTCTTCGAAGATCCATTTAAGCATCATTGCTTGTGCCTATCACGTGACAGGTTTTCAAGAACGAACGCTGATTGAATGATTGAACGGTTATATAATCTTTCTTTGTATATATATATATTTTTCTTTTCGCGCGTTATTTTATCAAATGAAAAAACCCATCGTTGTTCTATCAACACTTGTTTCACCATCTTAAAGTCCTGATGAAGGTTTACTAAAACCGAAACGTTTTAACGTTGACTTTCCTTAATAATAAATCCACCACTTTTGAATTACATTTTTTCTATTTTCTTCATGAATTGATCACTAAATATAAATTGATAAATCTAAAGGATAACTCATTAAACTCATTAGGAGGTGCCCGTGGTGTAGTCGTTATCGTCGTAGGAAATGGACACGGCGACACGAGTTCAAATCCTGGACGAGACTGATTGCATTTCACATAGCACTAATACCCATGGGAAAGGTATGAATCCAATTATTCTCCCTCCAGCTATGGGTAAATAGTAGGACAGACTAGGTTCTTCAGCCTTGGTTAGGCAACTAGTCTAGGAGAAGGAAAACTCTGATTTCAAACCTGCTAAACTCCGCTTAAAAATTGACCTTGTGTGGTATCCTGCCCGAGCGGAGGGGTTGGTAAATAGTAACTCATTAAAATTACGGAATTATTTAAATAGGTACCGATGATTTTGCCTATGATCACAGTGTAGTATCTGTACACTCGGCTGAAGACATCGATTTTAACGACAGAGGGAGCCCGAACAGATACTATCACTCCAGGTCAGAGTAAACCTGGGAGTAATGGCAAGGATGGGATACATCACACTTCCCATATCTCCTGCAGCGGAGTCCTTCACTCCTTTTACGAAGACGTGTATTGAGGGCAGATGGATAGTGCTCGATATTCTAACTGATCCATTTATGAAATAGCTAGTATGCCTGATATACTCGATCCCATGAGTCGTCCTGATGTTTGTTTGTAGGTATTTCCGTTGTAAGTGAAGTAAGTATTGTCAACTATAATGGATTAGAGTTGGGAGGTGCCCGTGGTGTAATGGTTATCGTCGCAGGAATTGGACACGGCGACACGAGTTCAAATCCTGGACTGATTGCATTTCACATAGCACAATACCCTTGGGAAAGGTATGAATCCAATTATTCTCCCTCCAGCTATGGGTAAATAGTAGGACAGACTAGGTTCTTCAGCCTTGGTTAGGCAACTAGTCTAGGAGAAGGAAAACTCTGAATTCAAACCTGTTAAACTCCGCTTAAAAAATTGACCTTGTGTCATATCCTGCCCGAGTGGAGGGGTTGTATATCTGTTGCTGTTAGTTTGTGACAATATAAGTTCTTGGAGATTATATGTTCTGATATGTTATCGATTACTGGGTGTTCAGGTAGTGTGATGTAGAAGAAGGTTACATCCAATCTGAATGCATAATTATTCTCCGTAAGTTGTTCTGGATTTTGTTGATGAAGTTATCCACAGACTAACACAGCTAAATACTTGTTTCCTGAAACTGCCACATTTCAGCGAAATTATCATCAAAGAAATACGTAGGGTTATTTACAAGGAAGGGCTAGATATACAACTAACCCACTCCTGATCCTCACTACGTATTTCTTTGGAGATAATTTCACCAGAATGTTCCTCACTAAAATCTGTTCTTGAGTCTCTGCTTAATTTGTGGCCAATTTGAATAGCCTCAAAACTAATGTCTTTGTGAGTTTAAAATTACTTTGACTATAAACAATTACCAACAACGGCAAGTTTACATTTATGCAAAAAATTATAACAAAAAAATTATTCATTTATTTTTAAAAAAATCTTTCATCTCTTGAATCAGCCTCTTATGTAAATCAAAAATATGTAAATGTGCATCTTTTTTTTAAAGTGTAGAAAATTTAAGATATACATAGAATAATTATCAAAAAAGACTGATCCCTGAAAGTATTGTTTATAACGGTTTTGTTTTTGTTTTTTTAATTAATTTTTGTTGCCATATATTTAATTAGATTTCTATTTTGGACGTAACCCTCTCATGACAGTTTTCCAAGTTCAACTCCTAAACTAGGGTTTACATTTCACTTCATTGCACGCTGATGCAATTTTGAAAGGCATCAACCTATCTCTTTCTCTCCCAATAAGTTATGGATAAAATATTACGGTAAACTGGGCTATTTAAACTTAATCAGACAACCAACATAGGAAAAAGAATACACTAATTTCAAACCAACCGTATAATTCAGACCAGGGATCAGTTCTTGCTACTGGTACCATGTAACCCTATACGTCCTGTCATGATAAAATATTATATAAAAGCATGGTTTGCTTTCTTTATTTAAAGGCATATCAACCTTTGTAGACTATTTAATGCCAAAGCCGTCTTTCTAGAAGAAGAGTAGTGGGATTATTTAACTCTATATTGCTGTGGGGAGAATATACCTGTCCCCGAAAGTGAATGTAATAGCGCCACTAGAGTTCGAACTCGCTTACTATGATTCCGTAGGCCATCGTTTTAACCATTACTCCACGAGGACACCAACTGATATATATATATATGTATAATACTTCAAATATAATACAAATACAAATAGAATATTGAGATTTTGTATTTTATATAAAATAATAAAATAATAAATACAATGTATATATATTTTTATATATTATACAACATATTGCATTAAGGTGGGCTGAAAATTTCAACGGCTGAAAAGTTAATCTAATGAAGTTATTTTTTTCTGCGGACATTTTTTTAGCGATTGAAGAAGTGCGTGGATTAGAAGGGAAACTAGCCATATCCTCTTGATGAATAGGATTTAACACAAGGGCAGTTTTTAAGCAGAGTTTAACAGATTCGAATTCATAATTTTTTTTTCTTGACTAGTTGCCTACCAAAATTAAAGAGAATCCAGTCTGATCTACTATTAATATATAGATGGAGACATAATATTTGGATTCATACTTTTCCTTTGGGTATCAGTATTATATGAAATGGAGGTGCCCGTGGCGTAATGGTTATCGTCGTTGGAAATGGACACGGCGACACGAGTTCAAATCATGGACGAGACTGATTGCATTTCACATAGCACTAATACACTTGGGAAAGGTATGAATCCAAAATTTTCTCCCTCCAGCTATGGGTAAATAGTAGGACCAGGACAGACCAGGTTATCAGCCTTGGTGAGGCAACTAGTGTAGGAGAAGGAAAACTCTGAATTCAAACCTGTTAAACTCCGCTTAAAAATTGACCTTGTGTCTTATCCTGTCAGAGCGGAGGGGTTGGTAAATATTATCAGTATTATATGAAATACATACACCTTCGTCCAGGATCTGAACTTGAGTCATCGTTATAACACAAGCGCAAGCGGAACTATGTTGAAGGATAAAGCACATCTCGTTGCATTTCATGCGAACATCTTGGTCAGCCTTTCAGCTAACCGTCATATATCACGTATTCCCATATAAGTGTTGATACACAACAGCTGTTTTGATTGTGAACCCCACAAGCAAACAGAATAAAATTTGAAGATTTTCTCTTAATCTTTTGACCAATTTCCACACTGTCAGCTAGGGCTGTAGAACACGCCGACTGCACCCATACAAAGGTGTAACACCCCCATTGCAAATAGTGTCCTGGTATATCATGAAACTACATCAGAGGGAAAAGTATCACTGTTCCAGTTTTGGGTGATGTGGAGTACCCTGCATGGTTATAATTTTCAGATCCACACTGACCCAGATTGTTAGTATCTGTTAGGGTGTTATCTATCGGTCAAATAGAACTGCCTAATTATTTACTCGGGGTTATATTTATTAGTTTATCTGAAACTATACTGCTGTGTTCAAAATGATCACATTAGACAGGAATAACTGATAAGTGGAATTACGATTTTTGAATTGCCATATTGGAAATAACTTAACTCTATGAAAACGATCAATATTAAATAGAATTGTCAGGGTTAAATAGCAGTTCTTTAAAAAATTTAACAATGTTCAAACAAATGATTGTAATATTAAACAGAATTATTAGAATTTGATATGAATACTTGAAACCATTTTACTCTATGCGAACAAATGATTAATACTAAATAGACCAATTAATGTTTGAAATGAATACTTAAAACCATTTAATTTGGTGTAGATATATAATTAATTCTAAATAGAATTATGATAGTTGGATAAGAATACTTGAAACTATTAAATGAACTATAACAGCTCGTTTCAAAATAAAGTTACCAACAAACTATTCACAAGCAAATTATATATATATATATATATACATGTATATATATATATATATATATATATATATATATGAAGAGGAATTAACATGAATTAACCCGTAAAGGTTGGTATGCAATAAAATACCAACCAACCAACCAACCCATAAATAAACCAAAATTTTTGTCTCGTTGGCAATTGAAATGTAAGCATCCCAGCGAAAGAAAAAAAAAAGAATGAATACTTATTGAATGTAACTTGCCATATATATACATGGAGAAATGGAAGATCTTGGTGAATCTGATCAAATGATAAAAATAAATGGAAAAATGTATAAATCAAACATTAACATTGAGTTTAGTAGTAATATTTCGTTCTTTATTCGCAGAAGAACTTCTTCAGACTAAAAATTCTTTTGGAGTTTTTCTAAATTTTTGCCATTGAAGAAAGGGATAAAATAGATAGAATAATGGAAAATGTAAAAAGGTATAAAGGGAAGGAAAGGGTTAAAAAAAAAAAGATAGATAAGTCTCTTGTCTTTAGACCCTTTTTCTCCTTTTAAACTTTTACCTCCAGTTATATCTTTCCACAGTTTCCATTATTTGATCAATTTTTTTCTCTTT
>CAUZXS010000641.1:87500-92567 GCA_963585895.1 Sepioteuthis lessoniana
GGATTAATTTACTAATCTGTTTATTAGTAAAATTGTATTTTCTAAGATATATTTTAAACTCGAAAATCTCCTCATATCTAATTTTAGGAATTTTCAATAAAATAGATTTTGGGGGTCAGAGAAATTTGTATTTTTGTGATTCTCTGAATATATTCCCGGGGATACAAAAAAATAAGTCCTTTGACTAAAATTTACGAAATTAGATAAAAATTATAAGAATTTTTTTTTCATTCCTTGGAAGATTTTACCCCAGAGTTAGCTTTTCGGACTTTTACCGGAGTCTGAGTGATAGCAAGTCTCATCGGGTCTCCAGGACTCTTCTCAGTATTCTAACCAATCTCACCAATTCTATAATTTCTTTTTTTTTTGGTTTCGATTTTTCCTTTTATATCCAATTAGTTCAACCTTCTTTCCAAGCTTTTTTGGACTGTTCCAAGCGCACTAACGATCCTATTTACCAACCCCTCCGCTCGGGTAGGATATGACATAAGGTCAATTTAACAGGTTTGAAATCAGAGTTTTCCTTCTCCTAGACTAGTGGCCTCACCAAGGCTGAAGAAATCAGTCTGCCCTACTATTTACCCATAGCTGGAGGAAGAATAACTGGATTCATACGTTTCCCAAGAGTATTAGTGCTATGTGAAATGCAATCAGTCTCGTTCAGTATTTGAACTCGTGTCCCCGTGTCCATTTCCTACGACGATAACCATTACACCACGGGCACTTCCTTTTACCAACCCATCTGCTCGGGCAGGATATGACACAACATCAATTTTTAAGCGGAGTTTAGGAGGTTCGAATTCAGAGTTTTCCTTCTCCTAGACTAGTTGCCTCACCAAGGCTGAAGAACCCAACGATAATCAGTGTCACCATCACTTTCATGTTCCATAGGAAGTTTTTTTCCAACTCTCCGGCAAGGTCCAAGTATTTGTCTATCTTTTCATTTTCTTTTATTTTCACACTGCGGTCCGTGGGGACGACAAAATTTATTTGATAGCGAGTTCTTTTTTTTTTTTCGCTAGATCTTCTGGTCAAGATTCCATTTGTATCAATTACTTCATTGCTCCATACAAGTTTTCACACCAGCGTTAGATGATAGTTTTTTTTTACAAGATCCTAAGTGACAGCAAGTTTCCTCTGGTCTCTGGGACTGAATATTATTATTACTATTATTATTATTATTATTATTTACTCCTTTAGAGTTTTTCACATCAGTGTCAGCTGATAGTTTTTCACTGGAGTCTGAGTGACAGCAAGTCTCCTCAAGTCTCCAGGACTCGTCTCAGGATTCTTGCCGTTCTCAGCAATGCTGTCGTTTGGATAGTCTCTACCCGTCTGCCAACTTCCAAGTCTTCCAGGCCTTTTAATAATCCTTTAGTTATTGTGCCTAACGCACCAATCACAATTGGCACAATCGTTATTTTCATGTTCCACAGCTTTTTTTAATTCTCTAGCAAGGTCGAGGTACTTATCCTTCTTTTCACATTTCTTTATTATTATTATTATTATTATTATTATTATTATTATTATTATTATTATTATATGTTCTGAAACGTTGTCATAATCTAATAAATTGAAATTTTAATTAACAATTTTATTTTTTTTAATTAACAATCGTGTATATATTTTTTTAAAAAACAGATCATATAAAATTAAAACAAAGAATCGGCTACTTGCAATTTTTTAGGGTTTCACAACGAATATTCATAATTATATACAATAATTTTTCTTCTCAACTGGCTTCCTCATTATACGAAGAAAGTTTTACACATTCACACACACATCCACACACTCTCTCTCTCTCTCTCTACTGTCTCTCTCTTTCTCTCTCTCTCACACAGACAGACAGACAAACTATCATATATATATATATATATATATATATATATATATATGAAAAAAGTATTTTCTCTTCACATACATTATTTTTTACTTTACTTAAAAAATATATGTAAATAAAGCGAGGAAAAATGTGAAAACTCCGTGACTAAAACTTGAATGACGTATACTGATGGCTTTTCGTGGGCCAATCGATTTAGAGGTGGTGGTGTAGTCGGTAAACAGTTTGAAGAACATAGCGGAAAATTTGCATATTTGCGGACTATTTTCTAATATATATATATATATATATGTGTGTGTGTGTGTGTGTGCGTGTGTGTGTGTGTGTGTGTGTGATTATCATTAATTATAGATTATAATCAATTTTTTTTTATTTGTTCATAATTATTTATAGATCATAGATTCAAAAAAGGTTTACAATCAATCATTATATAAATTATAATCATTTTATTCCTAACGAGTTTTTGAAAAAAAAATAGAAAATTTGATAATTTGTCTAACTGATGTTTTTTCACGGTAGTCTTAGTGGGAGCAAGATTGCTTGGATATCCAGAACTTTACTTAGTATTCCAATCGATTTTAACAGTGCTGTGGACCAGATGACCTAGTTTCTACATCTGATATCAAGTTCACCCGATCTTTTTTCCAGGTTCTTGGTGGCAAATCCAAGTTCTCTGACTACGACTGGTATCACTGCTACTTTTTTTACTTAGCTTTTGTCAACTTTCAAGTAAGGTCCAGAAATTTGTCTCATTTTTCCCTTCTTTTATTTCCACCAGGTGGCAACACCCCACAGAGCACCAACTATACGGCCACCTGCCTCCCATCACGAAAACTATCCAAGTCAGACGAACCAGACATGCAGACACTGCTGGAGAAGCAGGGACGAACTCATAAGTGATGTACTCCTATGGACCCCCACATATGGCCAGGCAAAAGCAGGACAACCAGCTCGAACATACATACAGCAGCTCTGTGAGGAATCGGGATGTAGCCCTGAAGACCAATCGGAGGTGATGAACGATAGGGAGAAGTGGCAAGAGAGGGTCAGTGATATCCGTGCTGGCGGCACTACATGATGATGATGATGTAGTTTTCAGGAACGAGAAGATGCACTTAATTTGGACGAAATTTAATAATAATAATAATAATAATAACAATAATAAACGGTCAGTATACTGAGAAGAGTCCTGGAGATTCAAAAAGACTTGCTGTCACTTGAAGAAACCATCGGCTAATGCTGGTGAGAAAAAATCCAAAACTTTGGTTGGTTGTTTGGGTTTTATGTCATCTCAAACTTTGTAAGTTATTTAATGTCAAATTAATTTTTATACAAATAATCAGTTCTGTTTCAAACAATTAAATTTAGCATGGGTACACAGTCAAATTGTCTAAATATTTCATTTCAAGCTATTCAGTTTAATCAAAGAGTTCTAATTCAACCACTTCAGTTTAGTATAAGGATAGATTTTGTTTACACACATTAAATGTCAAAACTGTTCCATATTACTCAATTCAGTTTAGCGTAAGTAGAGTTTAAATTTCAGAAACAATTCCATTTCAAACAATTCAGTTTAGCATAAGTTCCTAGGTAAGTACTCTGTTTAATTGTCAAAAACGTTTCTATTTCAAGCTATTTAGTTTAGTAAAAGAGTTCTGATTCAAACAATTCAGTTTAGCATAAGTTCCTAGGTAAGTACTCTGTTTAATTGTCAAAAACGTTTCTATTTCAAGCTATTTAGTTTAGTAAAAGAGTTCTGATTCAAACAATTCAGTTTAGCATAAGTTCCTAGGTAAGTACTCTGTTTAATTGTCAAAAACGTTTCTATTTCAAGCTATTTAGTTTAGTAAAAGAGTTCTGATTCAAACAATTCAGTTTAGCATAAGTTCCTAGGTAAGTACTCTGTTTAATTGTCAAAAACGTTTCTATTTCAAGCTATTTAGTTTAGTAAAAGAGTTCTGATTCAAACAATTCAGTTTAGCATAAGTTCCTAGGTAAGTACTCTGTTTAATTGTCAAAAACGTTTCTATTTCAAGCTATTTAGTTTAGTAAAAGAGTTCTGATTCAAACAATTCAGTTTAGCACAAGTACAGTTTAGTTCTCTTTGACCCATAGATAAGAATCTATCAGGTGTCACTACTCTGGGCCGGAGTAGACCTGTGAGCGATGGCGATGAAGGGGTACTCCGTATTCTCCAGAGCGCCAGCATAACTCGTTGCGGGGGAGGGTCTTACCGCTCTGCAGAGTTGCAGTCGGTGTATTCGACAGTTCCAACCGACTGAGCGACTCGAAAAAGAGTTACATTGATAATGATTAATAATCAATCAGATTAGAATAGTCGCTAAAGGCTTTGAAAAGTTGAAAAAAGACTGGATAAATGGGAAATCAAAAGAAAACCCAGACCACAGCCTGGTTTAGACCGGGTGGAATAGTCAGAAGAGTCCTGGAGACTTGCCGTCACTCATACTCCGGGTAAGTTCATCGGCTAGCGGGGATGGGAATAATAATAATAATAATAATAATAATAATAATAATAATAATAATAATAATAATAATAATAATTTGAGGGTAGGCAAGTTGATCCACTGGGATATGTGCAAGGAATTTAAATTTGACCATACGAACAAATGGTTTATGCACAACCCAGCAGCTGTCCTGGAGAATGACTCACACAAACACCTATGGGACTTTGACATACAAACGGATCACCTAATCTCGGCCAGAAGACCAGACCTTATTGTAATCAACAAAAAAAAAGAGAACTTTGCTGTACCGGCTGACTATAGAATAAAATTGAAAGAAAGTGAAAAAAAGGATAAGTACCTGGACCTTTCTAGAGAATTGAAAAAACATAAATGTGACCATTATACCAATCGTGATTGGTACATTCAGTACAGTAATTAAAAGATTATTAAAGAGACTGAAGGACTTGGAAGACGAATGGAGACCATCCAAACTACAGCATTATTGAGAACGGCCAGAATACTGAGAAGAGTCCTGGAGACTTGAGAAGACTTGCTGACAAACTCCAGTGAAAGGCCATCAGCTAAAATTGATGTGAAAAACTCTCAAAGACTAAATAATTCTTGGTAATTCTTGTCTTTTAGATCTACATCGTTTGATAATCCGAATATGCATCAAATAATAAAATCAAGAGCTACAACAACAACAACAACAACAAATAGAGTTTGTTGGTTTTATGGTATATCAATACTCTTCGGGTTACT
>CAUZXS010000642.1:0-55000 GCA_963585895.1 Sepioteuthis lessoniana
TGAACTAAGAAGTCGTAAGTGTTTTTCGTTTTTCAAGCTTCCT
Source organism: Sepioteuthis lessoniana (assembly GCA_963585895.1). Lineage (NCBI taxonomy): Eukaryota > Metazoa > Mollusca > Cephalopoda > Myopsida > Loliginidae > Sepioteuthis > Sepioteuthis lessoniana. The sequence continues at coordinate 44 of CAUZXS010000642.1, forward strand.
ATGTTCTATGTATATATGTTCTGAAAATTATGAACATCCCATGTATATTTCTGGCTATGATACATTCATGCTGTGTACAATTGAAAAGCGATGCATAATAAATGATATCAGCTGTTATATTTCCCTGTTCGGTAAGAGAGGAGATAAACTTTCGTTCCTTTCATTGGATGTGTTTTATGTGGCATTGCACAATGAATGTTGCATGCCATCAAAATCCTTGACTTCCATACATACGCAGGTATTTAACAAAGTCGTGTAGCTTTTTTTGCTTTGAATTGCTCTCTGAACTGGGTAAATTTCATTCAAGTTTAATGTCCACTTGGTCATGAATAATTTATTCAGTTTTTGTTTGTAATTTCAAGAGGCTTGCCAAGTAGATACATGAAATATTCTTTCCGACCCTGAAGTATTTCTTTTTGGCTGGAAATTTAGAAGAGATCTTGCTTCCGTGAACTTCCTTTACACTCTTACAAGCTAAGTGAGATTTTGTATATTCTTCAGGGTGCGGAAGCAAAATATGGAACCATTTTAATTTTTTTTAGTCTGATTTGTCCAATTAAATAAATAAAAAAAAATCTAAATCTAAATTTTCATAATTAGCGATTTTATACACTCACTCTTTTGGAATTAAAATCCAGCCCAATATGAGGGAGCAAAAAAAAAAAAAAGAAAGAAATGACCGTTATTCTTCTAATCCAGTCGGCTGGGGCTACAGAATTCAACGACTGCATCTCTGCAAAGGTGTAAAAGTCACCCAATGAGTGTCCGGATTATGACACTAAAGAATCTGATGGTACTATTTACCAACCCCTCCGCTCGGGCAGGATATGACACAAGGTCAATTTTTAAGCGGAGTTTAACAGGTTTAAATTCAGAGTTTTCCTTCTCCTAGACTAGTTGCCTCACCAAGGCTGAAGAACCTAGTCCGTCCTACTATTTACCCATAGCTGGAGGGAGAATAAGGGGTTCATACCTTTCCCAAGGGTATTTGTCCGAAAGTGAACGTAATAGCGCGACTGGAGTACGAACTCGCGTACTACGATTCCGCAGTGCATCGCTTTAACCATTACACCACGAGGACATCTGATGGTAAGGCTCCAGTAATGCTGGAGCTTTGAGGAATGTGGAGCTGGTCTTTAATACCATCGCTCCGAGGTCAACTCTGGCTCAGAGTAGTAGCACCTGATAGGGTCCTACCTATAGGTCTAATTGAAGAAAACAGTGTAATTATGCTAAACTGAATTGTTTGAAATAGAACAGTTCAATCATTTAACCGTGTGTAAACAAATGACTAATGTCTAAATGAATTGTTAGTGATACATATTAATACGTAGAATCATTTAATTGTGTTAACTAAACTGAATAGTCTGAAATAGGACTGTTTTTGACATTTAAACAGAATACTTATGCTAAACTGAATTATTTGAAATAAAACTATGTATGTATAAAAATAAATTTGACATCAAATACCTGCATTAGTTGATATACTATAAAACTAAACCAAACCAAATCCTATATATATATATATATATATAGGATTTAGCATCAAATAATCAACAATGTTTGATATGCCATAAAACTAAACCAAACAATTTATCTTTTATCTTACTTTTTATTTTCCATTAAAATTAATCTTGTTTTATAATAGAACCGTTTATTATTAAAGAAAATGTTCCGAATTTAGCTTCCACACCTTGTACAGAATTTCTGATTTTATAAATGTGTCTTTGAATATATTCTAGTCGTACTTATATCTTTGGGTGATTTCCAGATTCTCTGCATATTGGTGTATGATGGATTTTTTTCTTTTAGAGATGGTATCCTTTTTCAAATTATTGAATTTTTTTAAAGTGCATTTGACTCTAAGTGAACTTTACGCATGACTTTGGATTTGGTTGGTATTCACTCAGTTGCTGTTTCTATTTTTCCGTATTTTTCATAACGAGTTGGCCGTAGGTCTATCAGATGTATGCTGAAGCTTATATATATATATATATATATATATATATATATATATATATATATATAAAATGGTAGCAAATGATCCCATGTGGTGATCATCGAAGACACTAGAATAATATATATATATATATATATATATAATCTCTGGCTTCTGGAGGCTCACATGTCATTCGAACAGGGTGGGTGATTTGATTTAAAGTTATTCGCCTTGTCACAGGGGTTCTTCCCATAAGCAGCACCTTCTCAATTGTCTAAAAAGGGGCCGGACAGAGTTTATTGCTAGGTGTTTTAGGTGCGTCTGAATGGGAACGCTGAGGACACCAACACTTTCTGATGGTCTTGATTTATGTGTATACCTTCAATACAGAATGTCTTCGTATCCATTCTGGCTTTTTTGAACACTGGAAGAATCCCACAATAATAAATTTTGGTAACTTTCGTGATCGAATTCAACTTCTTCATTATCTACAAAACCATCCGTATGTTGAACAATAGGATTTAGAGAGAACCACCCCAATCACCATCTCCCTCCTCTTCTAAAAAGATGGTTATTAATCCGATTGGAAATGAACTCACAGATTAGAGGTGAGAACGCACAAATCGAGACACACGCAGGGGCTCCACAAACGTTCCTGATTCCGCAGTATTCCTCTTTTGGGTCGCTTCTGGGGTAAGATATAAATAAGGCCTTGTCAAGCGGGCGCTGTCTCGTGGGATCTATCACTGTGAGCAGGTGCTCTACTCATAATAGCCCAAACAATTTGTTTTTGGCTTGTTTTGTTTCTTTTTTAATGGCAAATCAACCTTCTTGAGTTAATCAATGCTAAAGCCATCCTTGCTGAAGAACAGTAATTAGATGATTTGAATCATTGCTAAAGACCCATTTTTTTTCTTAAGGGCATTCACCCTTTAGTAAAAGCAACGGCGCAACTGGAGTTCAAACTCGTTTACTTTGCGATCGTAGTCCAGCCCTTTGTGCATTACGCTACAACCATGTTTCCCAGTGTTGTATAGCCGTAATACAAATACAAGCGGAAACATAATGAAACATAATATACGAACTTCAATGAACGAACGAACACACTTCTTTATAAAAATATATCTCTCACACTTTATCCTTGAAAGGGTGATGTTTCTTGTGTATGAGAGGTGAGTAGAGACAAGGACGGACTGTCATATTGACCCAAGTTCTTCTCACGACCATAGCAGCACTTCTTCCTCATCTATGCTGGGGTTGCTCAACCGTGGGTCACTGAGGGACCAAAGCCCTCAGTCTGCTGCCGGCTCTCACTTTGGGTCTTGTCCCCAGCTGACTCGAACCGCCCCGGGCACCTGGTTATATTATTGTCGGACCTCCACCTGCTTCTGCTGTTCTTCAACTTATTTACAAAGATGCATCTCTTGATTGACGGCTCGGTCGAGGGTCAATATATAACACCAGCCTAAACGGTGCGGGAACGCTAGGTCAGCCAACCGAAAGGGTTTTGAAAGATTTATTACCATATACACTCGACGCCTTTCCGAAAGAGGAATGCTTACAATTTTGGAAGTCATATTCAAGCCTGCATTAGTGCGCGACTGTGACTTCATTTAAAACTTGAACTTAAGGCAGCTTCTGGTTTTAGTGATGACGTGAAGTAAATCACTGCAATTTCTTGAATTCTCGTGAAACCCTCACTGCAGAGGAGCATTTATAAGAAATTTAGAAAATGCATCAAAAACCGTTGGATTTACGTCGAATATTGGTCAATCGAAAACGAAGGGAAAAAAAAAAATTCTCTGAGGCAACGCCTAAACACAAATCTAGCAAATGGCTCTGCAGAAACTGAACGAACTTGGCCAGAATATTCTACCACACTTTTTTCCCCCCAGAATCTCTTTAACTTCCCGCGAGAGAAAATCTTCTACAATCAAGCTGTAACTAACAATGCCTAAGAAGAATTAATCAACACCTGGTCTCTAGAATCCTATGCTGCTAGAATGAGAATATTTATTATTGGAAACAGCACGTAGATGCTGATGTTTTTGTTGTTATTTTTATTTTATTTACATTAACAACTTTTATCTAAACTGAGATATACTACCGTATACATGCTTATCAAAAACCTCTCTGATTTTTGCTCCAGTCTTTCCTCGAAGAATGTTCCTTTGTTCGTAATCAACAAAACCTTTTTTAAAGAGCATTAGTTTATCTACGTTTTAATTCCCCACACATACAACCCACTTACCAACACACACACGCCCACACATGCTTATATATTTGCATGTGTGAGTGTTCTGTGAATGTGCGTATTTGTATGCATATATGTATGTTTGCAGGTGTACGCAAAAACGAACAGAAAAGAACATTGCAACACAAAGAACAATATTATTTTTCATATGGTTACAATGATAGATTGGCACATATTTATTGTTTGTCACGTGTTGAAGAGTTTAAAACTGTTGAAAGACTACTGGGTTATCTAGTTTGATTGATATGTGATGTACCTCAGGTCATTTGAGTGCGTGGCTTTGACTGGAACAAAAGCCATGTGATCGAATGACCATAGAAGTCTGGAAATAAGTAAATTTCACTGAGTTTATAATCGCCTACGAGAGAAACTCGAATTCCATATCTAAACTGAACACAATCTATCCTTTTAGTTAAACTGGTAATTATGAAAACTAAGTCGTTAAAGAAATGAGTGTAATATATGAATTTAATGATTTTCTGAGTTGTCCATCATCCCAACACAGGGATGAGGGTCACAGCAACAAATAAGAACAAAGATGGTGACACGAAATTGATACAGACAAAATGAAGCGGTGATAAAACAACGAGGCGATAAACGGCGTAGTTGAAAGATAAATAATGTAATATCAACACTGATTATAAAGGTACCCACAATGTAACAATATCAACAACAACAACAACAACAATATATATATATATATATATATATATATATATATATATATATATATATATATCAAATCTCAATCAGTAGATGTAGGAAACCAAGTCAAAGTTCAGGATGCAAATTTATTAGCATTCAGAAAAAGCCCGGAGCTAAAATAAAGACGAGTTGACAGCGTTCAGCATCTTTTTCAGTGGGCTTGATGTAATTAAATATGTTTGATATAAGACCCTTGAAGATCATCGTCCAAGTATTTATGGAGACTGTCCGAATGATGTCACCAAACCGAGAAGGAGTTAGAGGTCAGTTATTCCTTGAACCCCAATATACACATCACGGAAATCGTGGATCGGTCTCTTTTTATCTTTTTGTGTCTGGGATGCTGAAAACTGAGCGGAAATACTTGTTCCTAGAAGAACGAACTCGCTCGCAAATAATTTACGTTATTCATTTCTTCTGGCTTCCACGAGCTCAAAGACCAGACGGGAGGATAACGAAAAGACGTCTAACCGTTAAGACGAGTAGTGTGTGTGTGTGTGTGTGTGTGTTTCTATCACCCCATTCGATGTTTGGGTATCACTGACGAAGAATTGGTCGGTGACTACGGAGCATTAATTGCCCTGTCGCACAATCAAGAAATTTAACCAAATGCTCTATTGCGGTTTTATTGGTAACATCATTCTTTCTGTTCTTTTGCTTAATGGCATATCAAATTTTCAGGTTATTTAATACCAAAGCTATCCTTAATGATACTATTTACTTTTCTACTATAGAAAAGTAGATGACATTTGTATGACATTACGGTGAACTATAGAAAGACGTATGCCAATTGTGATAGATTTGTGGTCCTTGGATATCTAAGTCGATGAAAAATAATCATCATCAGTGCAGAGTATGATGAAATGTCTCCATTTCATACCGGATGAGTCTTTTTGGCGTAATGGGTAACGTGCCTGACTGCGGCCTCGTTGTGAATTTAAACACCAGACACCATATTACGTCCAATTTTAGAAAATCTCCATTGGGAAAGGTATAATACTTCAATCCCCACAATTATGTGCCAGATAGTACTATTTACCAACCCCTCCGCTCGGGCAGGATATGACACAAGGTCAATTTTTAGGCGGAGTTTAACAGGTTTGAATTCTGAGTTTTCCTTCTCCTAGACTAGTTGCCTAACCAAGGCTGAAGAACCTAGTCTGTCCTACTATTTACCCATAGCTGGAGGGAGAATAATTGGATTCATACCTTTCCCAAGGGTATTAGTACTATGTGAAATGCAATCAGTATCGTCCAGGATTTGAACTCGTATCGCCGTGTTCATTTCCGACGGCGATAACGACTACACCACGGGCACCTATCCTTAATGATGGACAAAATTAGAAACTCACTCATACCTGGAGAGATAACCGGTTTCACACCATTACTAAAGGGAATTAGTCTAAAAGGGAACGTAAAACCTTTACTGGAATTCGAATTCATTTACAACGATGTTAGAGTCTGGAACGTTATCCAGTACGCCAAAAGTACTAACCCAGTTTTAAATGTGGCTTATACAAGAATCATTAAAATCAAACGCTAAATGCTGTCCACATCGTTAACGTTTATTGATAAATATATGTGCAGAGAGATTAACCCCGATTATCGTTAAGATTGCAGCCATCAAGGAACACGGTGTGTTGCAGAAAAATCGATATTGGCACATAAATATATACAAGTAGAAGTACTTATCTACACCAGTAATGTATATTCTACACTTTGATTGTAAACTATGTTAGGAGTCATTATTTAAAGGCATATCAATCCTTATGGTTGATTTAATCACAAAGCCATCCTTGTTGAATAACACTAGTGATACGCTTTATCCACAACAGCAGGAAATTTTATACATTACCTGAGAGCATTTGTCCCAAAGTGAAAATAATTGAACAAATGAAAATTTAACTCGTAAATTTCGATATCGTCTTCCATCTCGTTAAGCATGACGTCACACAGACTCCCTGTACTTGAAAGGTAAAAGTAAAGTTGGCGACCATAGTCGAGGGTCACCCTTGACTATGGTCGCTCCCTTTTTGATAGCTACTACACCAATGTAGTGATACTCCCATCCTTAGATTGCTACACCTTACTCTTGATCCTTACTTTATAATGCTGGGTGTAAAGCAAGAAGGCATCAAGTACCCTTTTTTGAGTATTTGGTATGATTTGTCTTGGGATTGAACCCAGGTCTCCCGAGCCATTAGCGAACACTTATATGCCAATGTCCGGTATTGGCGACTTTAGTCGAGGGTGACATGAAGACTCCCTTTTCAACAGCTCCACTCATTAGGCCAACGGGCCAGAAAAAGCAAGTCTAAATTGCATCAATCTCATTTTTCTAAACGATGTGCATTTTATAGTCTTTGCTGCCAATTAAAAATTGACACACAGCAGTTTTAAGCAGCAGTCATAATAATAAATGATGAATTCACATCTCAAAAATGAAATTAGCTAATAAGATTATTATATCATCGTAAGATGGAATATTTTCAATTAAAATTTCGTAAAGTTTCATGGAAAAAATGTTAAATTCATTTAAGAGATTTATCAATTTATCAAAGTGACAATGCCATACTGATACCTTGGAAGATTTTTTTTTACATAATCATATTTCTGAATAGACAAATGTTATCAATAAATGTCTTAGTTTGCTCTGATACATTCAGAGAACCTTTAATTCACTCATCTTATTGGACATTTTCAATTCAACCAAAACACTCTTAGAAAAAGTATTTATCCTTCTGTATGGTTCTACCAATTTTTTTTCAAACCTTATCTGTCGTGTTTTGGTTTCTTTCAAAACAACTGCAATTTCTTTTCCCAAAATTACAACCTAGATACTGGTTAAATAGTTCCATTAGTCTTCTTCTAAAGAAATGGCTTTAGCATAGAATACCCCACAATAGGGGGGTGTCCTCGTGGTGTAATGGTTAAAGCGATGGACTGTGGAATCGTAGTACGCGAGTTCGTACTCCAGTCGCGCTATTACGTTCACTATCGCGCAAATACCCTTGGGAAAGGTATGAACCCACTTATCCTCCCTACTACGGGTTAAATAGTACCACTACTGTTCTTCTAGGAGAATCGATTTGGCATTAAATAACCTAAAAAGAGTTGATATGCCATTAAACAAAGAAACCAAACCAAACCAAACCCCTTTAGTCGAGGGCGACCAGAAGGCTCCCTTTTCAATCGCTACTACACCGGGTTGTAGGGGAGTGCGCTACTCCTTGCCATGGATTGCTCCAATTTACCTTTGATACAAACCTTATACTATTGAGTGTTAAGCAAGGAGGTATCGAATACCATTTTTAAAGTCTTTGATATGACGCAACTTGGAATTGAACCTAGTTCTCTCGGATCATTGGCGAACATTCTATCTACTTAGCCAATGAGCCAGTCAACCTAATCTAATATAAAATAAGCCTCTCATCTATGGAAAACAACATAAATTCGCGACTATTGACTGCTATCGATAGTCTATCTCTTATATGGAGGTCAGATCGGTCCGATAAAAGAAAAACGCAATTTTTCTGGGCTGTGGTCGTGTCCATACTACCATATGGATGCACCACATTGATGCTGACTAGGCGTATAGAAAAAAAAAGCTTGACATCAATTATGCAAGAATACTGTGGGCTGTATTGAACAAATCCTGCAAGCATCATCCCACAAATCAACGTGTAAACGGCTACCATCTCTCAAACGATCCAAGTTCGACGAACAAGACACGCTGGACACTGTTGAAGAAGTAGGGGCGAACTCATAAGCGAGGTTATCCTCTGAACCCCTTCTCACGGAAGAGCAAGGGTCGGACGACCAGCTAGAACTTAACTGTACGGATACAGTTTTTATCCAAGAAGACCTGCCAGAAGCGATGGACGATAGAAATGAATGGCGAGGGAGAATCAGGGAAATCCTTGCTAGCGGCACAACATGATGGTGAGGATGGTGATGTTATTATGAATATTATTAACATCTTGCTTTATAAAGTGATGCTGCATAATATTTTATTGAATATACTTTTAGCATCCTCATCCCTTAGTTCAGCGTTTGACAGGCATAAGGTTGAAATATTCGTCAATGTGTCAATTTTTAATGCTGAAGGGTAATAATGATTAATATATGTTAGAAGTGGATATAAACTATGAATGAAAAGTAATTCTTGCTGAGAGAATAATTAGTTGTTACATCGTAGTACATTGAATATGATAGCGACAATTTGCATACTATTCAAAATGATGAGAGCAATTACATATTTACCCAACCCCTCCGTTCGGGCAGGATATGACACGAGGTAAATTTTCAAGCGGAGTTTAACAGGTTTGAATTCAGAATTTTCCTTTTCCTAGACTAGTTGCCTCACCAAGGCTGAAGAACCAAGTCTGCCCTACTATTTACCCATAGCTGGAGGGAGAATAATTGGATTCCTGCCTTTCCCAACGGTATTAGCGCTATGAGAAATGCAGTCTTGTCCAGGATTTGAACTCGTGTCGCAGTGTCCATTACACTAAATACGACTGAAAATACAAAGTGTTTTTAAGAAAATTGATTCTAGATGAAAGCTACTGGGTACTTAAGAAAAATGTATATCATTTGAAATGTACTGGGTGTTTGAGAAAAAAATATTAGGTTGAAATATTTGATTTTTCTAAATCACACACGCACACGCACTATATATATCTGTAGTGTGTGTATGTGTGTATGTATATACGTATGTTTATATATATATATATATAGAGAGAGAGAGAGAGGGAGAGAAAAAGAGACTGGGATGAATATAATTATGGGGTAACCAATATTTGGTTATGTACCACGGAATTTTCCTTTCTTATAAGCCTATTAGATTTTTTTTCTTTAACTAGTAAAGTTGGTGACCTAAGTCGAGGGTGACCCGCAGGTTCCCTTTTCAATAGCTACTCCATCGAGGTGTAGGAGAGGGTGGTATTCCATTCCTTGGATTGCTCTATTTTACCCTCGGTCCATTGGCCTAGCGGTTAGAGTGTTTGCCAATGGCCCGGGAGACCTGGGTTCAATCCCAGGTCGAGTCATACCAAAGACTCAAAAAATGGTATTTCATGCCTCTTTGCTTCGCACTCAGCATTATAAAGTATGGATCAAGGGTAAAGTGGAGCAATCTGGCGAAAGGAGTTGCGCCCTTTCTGACACTTCGGTGTAATAGCTATTGAAAAGGGAGCCTTATGGTCACCCTCGACGATAGTCGCCAACTTTACTTAACCTACTACATATATATATATATATATACATTATGTTGATTTTATCCATATTTACTTTCATACTGTCTTTTCGGAAAAAACTAATACCAAATACATTCTTACATAACATTTAACATGGATGATTCCTAATGATCTATACATATGAAAACTTATTCGTTGCGTATTTCTCAATAAACGTGAGGTTTTGTCTCGTTTCTTTGAAAAATCCTACATTTTCTAATATTTTTCCACGTGCCAAACACGTTCTGATGACTTTTGAATTTTGAACGCTATGTGCATGTTTATCTATCTTTTCGTTGTATATTTCTCATTTGCTCCTGTCATCTCAGCAATCACCCATCGATATTTTGAACTATTTTATATCCATGTCCTGATGATGGTTATTATAACCGAAACGTTAACGTCGACTTCACATCATGATATATTCACCTATTTGGATTATATTTTTTCCTGCTACCTTCATATATATATGTGTGTGTGTGTGTGTGTGTAAGAAGATAGGAAAACAAAATAAAAACATACTATTTATTTTATAAACTCTACTTCATTTTTTCAAAGGCCTTCTTTGTAGTGTAATGGTTAACAAGCTTGACTAGCAAACCTATGAATTCGAGTTACGTTGGGTGTCTCATTCATTAGGCTTGGTACTACATCTAAGTCATAGTAAATTACAATTCCATTTTTCCTGAAACTACCAACCATAGAACACATGAGAAGAAAAAGTATTCAAACATAAATTTGTATAAGTTTCTTTGTTTAAGCGGCATATCAACCATCATGGGTTACTTAATGCCAAAGTCATCCTTGTAGAATAATTCAAGCGTACTATTTAAGCCATTGCTGAAAGGGAGGAATAACGATGTCTGCAACTTTCTCACGTTTTAAAATACGAACATGATTACTAAGATGTTCCAGTCAAGCACGTTAGTTCCTATGCCTCGGTGACTCACCCAAAAGTTATATTTTGCATAGAACTGTTTAAATGCTCTGCGATATGAATGTGAGTTATGCTGATAAAAAAAAAAGATAGAAATGTTAGTTCCGATGAAAAAAGAAAAAAGAAAACGAGAATAAAATACAAAAAAATAAAAAAAAAAGACTCTATTGTGTTCAGTATTAATTGGCAACACAAAAATGTTTCTCTTTTCCTCAAGGGATTTTTAATTTACGACGCCTCAATGTGTCAGAAGGAAAGAAATAATAACGTTTGGAATGTGCGTGTCTCTTGATAATTAACGGAAAAATTAAACCTGCCCAGAATAATTTCAGATGTATTGAAAAGCAGAAGGAAAATTGCTAATAATCATATGCTTAAAAGAAATAAAATGGTTGAAGAATAATTTGAGGTCTTCTACAGAGAACAAAACTATTGAGCAGAAGACAGCTTTAAAAGGCAAGTATATATATATATATATATATATATATATATAATATATATATATATATATATATATATACCGAAAATAAACTATTCGGAAAAAAAGTTACCAGTAGATTTCTAACACTACCACACATGCACATACGAAGAAAAACTCCCAAGACACACACTCACCCACAAAGAGGAAAAATAACCGTTACTGAAAGCCAAAACCACTCCAACACACACACACATACACGCACGTGCACGCGCGCACGCACACGCACACAACGACTAAAACATACCTTATATGAAAGAGGGATAAAGCAGTTTAACGCTAACAGACTCTAAGAAAAAGAGAGGGATACCTCTATATACACCCATAACCAACTGAAAATCATTCAAACTGCAAAAACGAGGGAGTTCAAGTCTCATAGAGTTCCACATTAATAAGGCCTTGTGCCTTATATGTTCTCTGACGAAAGCAACAAGCTGAAAACTTACACGTATGTAAGAAAAAAGTAAATATATGTATGAATTCAGAAAATACAAATCTCTTCGTGGATCTAACTATTTTAAAATATTCTTATTCTCTCTTTAAACCTACAACCAATATATATATATATATATATACACTTTTGTTGTAGGAATAAATAGTACCACTACTGTTCTTCCTTAAAGAAAAAAAATGGCTTTCGCTTTAAATAACTCGTGAGAGTTGATATCCCATTTAGCAAAGAAACTGAAACGGGAAGCCGAACATTTCATAACCTTAAGTCCATCTCATTGTAACTGGGTCGGGGACCTTTCGTATCGAACCGTCCTCCTACAACGATATATATATATATATATATATATATATATATATATATATATAATGAGATGAACTTAAAGTTATGAAAAATTCGGCTTTCTGTTTCAGTTTCTTTGGTAAATGGGATGTTACTTAAAACGAAAGCCAACTTTGTTCTTCGTCAAAGAATAGTATGGATACTATTTATTCCATAGCCGTCCGGTAAACGGTTCATATCATTACTAAGTCCGCGTATGATCTGAAAAATTCACAGATGAACGTTGTTTAATTCCGTAACAAATACTTTGCGAATTTAATCTGGTCTTTTTTGTCGTGGAAGCAACTAAAACCCCATATTGAGCGAAAAGTGAAGGTGTGTTGATCACAGTACTTGAATCAGATGGTTGACGAAATTATCATATTTAACAACAGCTCCACTCGGTCAGGATATGACACGAGGTCAATTTTTAAGCGGGGTTTAACAGGTTTGAATTAAGAGTTTTCCTTCTCTTAGACTTGTTGCCTCATCAAGGCTGAAGAACCCAGTCTGTTTTACTATTTACCCATCGCTGGAGGGAAAATATTTGGATTCATACCTTTCCCAAGGGTATTAGTGCTATGTGAAATGCAGTCAGTTTCGTCAAGGATTTGAACTCGTGTCGTCCTGTTCATTTCCTGCGACGATAACCATTACACCACGGGCACCTCCAAAGGAATTATACTCAGCTTACATGATATTCAAGCAAAGTAGGACGGGATAAAAACCATCGACTCCGAGCGTGTGCTCCAAGACATAGAGACACATACGGTCAGTAGCAATTAGGAAGTATCAAACTGTCTCAGCATCTTACATCTTCACGATCTTAGCAAAATCATAGAGACACATACGGTCAGTAGCAATTAGGAAGTATCAAATTGTATCAGCATCTTACATCTTCATGATCTTAGCAAAATCATTCTGATTCGTGGAATAGTACCAAACTTTACGGACATACGAGGATCATTAAATAAGTTTCCAGACTTTTTCGTACGGGCACTTTTATTGATAGTACACACATGAAACCCTAGTTCCCTTGGAAGTAATCTTCACCAGTCGAAATGCACTTGTACCGTTCCAACAACTTCTCGAAGGCCCCATGGAAATCCTCTTGTGATCGTGTCAACCACCTTCGTCACAGCCTCAATTGTCTCATAACGACAGCCTCTGAACTTAAGGAATAACCAAAAGTCACAGGGATCAAGGTCGGAACTATAGATAGGGTGAGGAACTGTCTTGATGCCCATCTTAGACGAATAGTCTGTGACAAGGATGGTGCATTGTCCTACTGGCAATGCCACTGACCCGATTTGAAGAGTGCTAGCCTCTTCTGACGGAATGTCTCCCTGAACCCCCTTAAAACCTCAACATAGTAACTCTAACCCTAACCCTTTGGCCAATCAAATCTGGTGTTCTGACTTCCTTATTCCTCCCACACCTCTCATCATCCCTCACAGACTCACCGCCTTCCTTGAATCTCTTATGCCACTCAAAAACTGATGCTCGATACATGCAAGATGGTCGAAAAGCAGTCTGAAACATTCCATACGTTTCTGTGGCATTTTTTCAAAGTTTTAAACAGAATTTTATTGCACATCCTTCTTCTAAAGTGTCTTCGCGTCCGGATTGCATTTTTGAAATTCACCAACCGTGAATATCAGGCTTTAGTAGGTTGTATTCCAATTCCTGCTGTAGCTTTTCGTTTGAACCTGAAAGCATAAAAATTGATCAGTCAACTCATAAGATGTATAGCAATAACATACGGAATTTGTAAGAGTCTACGACAATTTTACATTTCTGTACAAAAAAGTCCGGAAACTTATTGAATTCACCATGTAATACAGAGCTTTTGAGTCTTCCTCGTTGTATTTGCTTGAACTGCAGTTTTTGAATGATATTTTTAAGATGGGTTAAATAAAAGAACTGAGAACTGAATTATTTTTTTACTGCTACTTTACTTAAAAGAAAAGAAAAAGAAAAGAAAAGAAAATGTATTTTACTTTAAAATAGCTAAACATGAATTCGTATCGGATAAATGAACAAATATCGGGAGGAATTATTGCTTTCGGACGCTTTTGGATATGTCTTCAGTCATTAGGAAAAAAATGGTATAACTTATTTTCCTGCAATTAAGCAATTTCAGTTTTAATTATCTCAAGTCTTTTAAAAAATAATTTGATCGGTATATATATATATATATATATATATATATATATACCGATCAAAAGTTCTCTTTTAAAAAATAATGTTCATGTATATATATATATATATATATATATATACATGAACATTATTTTTTAAAAGAGAACTTTTTTGAATATTTTCCAAAAAATGTAAACTTTTACTCTTTGGAATTGGTTAGTAGCAAAAATTATGGTAATCTCTCTAAAATGTCAGTTTTGACGCTATTAAAAATCAAATCACACAAAATAAAAAAGGCTTGAACAGAGGTCTGTCATCAAATTTTTGGTGGCTGTATTGAGCAAACCATGTTAAATTGACAGAAAAAAAAATCTGAGATGTGTACGGAGAAGGATGTTCTAGTCAAAACTGCTTACAAGTGGGCCAAACATGGGTAGGACAGGACGAGCTTGAGTCAAAAAGACTCTTGGCGGATGAAAGAGATTTGAGCACAGCTGTAGCGTATTGGGGCATTTGCATAGATTTCGGTTTAAGGAAAATAAGTATATATATATATATATTGTTTTAAAAAATGAAATAAATTTATTTCGCATATTAAAGCTCGACGGATGGATTTCAAATAGCGTTTGTTTGATTGGTTGTTTGGGTTTTATGGCATATCAACCGCTGTAAGTAATTTAATGCCTAATCCATTTTATACAAATAAGCAGTCCTATTTCAATCTATTCAGTTTAGCAGGAGTACATGATTTAATTTAGAACATAAATGCACAGTTAAATGCACAGTTTAGTTCGATAAGACCCATACATAGGACCTATCAGGTGCTACCACTCTGGGCCAGAGTGGGCCTGGGAGTTATGGCAATGAAGGGGTACTCCGCATCCTTAAAGCTTCAGCATTACTGAAACGTCACCATCAGATTGTTTAGAGTTATATCTAGGACACTCGGTGTGGGAATTTTACTTCTCTGCAGAGATGCAGCCGGTGCATCTTGGAGCCACAACCGAGAGGGCCATAAGACACTCTTTGAGGGGTCTTACCAATCTGCAGAGATGCAGTCAGTGTATTCTTCATCCACAGCCGACTGGGCCACTGATCACTCATTGGGAGAGTCTTACTCTTCGGCAGAGATGCAGTCGGTATATTATACAGCCCAAGCCGACCGAGTTACAGGACACTTACTGGGGAAGTCTTATCCCTCTGCAGAGATGCAGTCGGTGTGTTCTACAACCCTAGGCGTCTGGACCACAGGACACTCATTGGAGGAGTCTTACCCATCTGCAGAGATGCAGTCGGTGTATTCTACAGTCCCAGCAAGCTAGGCAAAGAAATCTTTAAAAAACGACAACATGTAATATTTATTATGATCATTATCATAACTGTTACAGCTTTGAGAATTTTCTTCCGCCAGCGATAACTGAAGTCTCCTCAAGTCTCCAGGACTCTTTTCAATATTTTGGTCGATCTTGATAATTCTGTAGTTTTGATGGATTCACTTGTCCTGTTTTCATCAAGTCTTCCACTCTCTTTTCTAAGTATTTCAGTATTTTGGATTAAATTTGCCATCCTTGACGGATGAGACGGACAAAGTTATCTGAGAATTTGAGATACAAACGGATTACTTAATCTCGGTCAAGTGACGAGCCCTAGTTATATTCAACAAAAAGAAGAGAACCTGCCGATTAGAGGACTTTATCGTCCCGGCAGATTATAGAGTAAAATTAAAAGAAAGAAAGGAGAGATATAAACCTAGACTTTGCTAGGGAAATAAAAATCAGTGAAACATGAATGTGACAGTGATACCAGTAATAATTAATGAACTTGGAATAAAGCTAATAACGTCAACAATTAATTTCTTGTGGGGTACAGAGTAAAAAAAAAATAAAGCGAAAAGATAAACACATGCTTAACTGGCGATCACTCCCTGGGATCTGAGGGACAGCAAGTCTTCTTATGTCTCCAGGATTTTTCTCAATATTCTAGACGTTCTTTGCAAAGCATTGGTCTGTATGGTATTGATTCTTCCTCTGATCTCGAATTTCACTAATCTGTCGGATGCATTTAGAAATTAACAATATTATTTATTTACTCTTTTAGAGTTTTTCACATCAACGTTAGATGATAGTTTTTCACTGGAGTTTGAGTGACAGCAAGTCTCTTCAAGTTTCCAGGACATTTCTCAGTATTCTGGCCGTCTTCAATAATGCTGTCGCTTGGATGGTCTCCACTCGTCCACCAACTTCCAAATCCTCCAAGCCCTTTAATAATCCTTTAGTCTGTGTGCCAAAAGCACCAATTACAATTGGTACAATCGACACTTTCATGTACCATAGTTTCTTCAATTCTCTGGCAAGGTCGAGGTCCTTATCCTACTTTTCACATTCTTTTAGTTTACTCTGTGGTCAGCCAGGACAGCAAAGTCGATAATTTTGCAAATTCTCTTATTTGTTGTTGTTGATTATTATAAGGTATGGTCTTCTGGCCGAGATTAGGTGATCCGTGTGTATGTCATAGTCCCATAGGAGTTTATGCGTGTCATTTTCCAGGACAGGTGCTGGGTTGTGCATATACCATTTGTTCGCATGGTCAAATTTAAATATTTTGCAGATTTCCCTGTAGATCACCTTGCCCAGCCAGTCGTGTCTAGTCTTGTACTCTTTCAGTGCTAATCTGCTGTATTCGCTTATAATGCGATTTATGGTTTAATCTCTGTCATCGCATAGCGTACATTTGTTATTTTGTTGCGTCTTATCTATTCTCGCCTTGATATTATTATTATTATTATTGTTTTTATTATTATTTGTTCTGTTTTGAGATTTTTTCAGACCAGCCTTAGCTGGTGGTTTCTTACTGGAGTTTAAGTTACGGAAAGTCTCCTCAAGTCTCCAGGACTCCTCTCAGTATTCTGGCTGATCTCAATAATGCGGTAGTTTGGATGCTCTCCACTCGTCCTGTTATTTCCAAGTCCTCCAGTCCTTGTACTAATCCTTTGGTGACTGCGCCAAGAGCACCAATCACAATTGGTATTATCGTTACTTTCATGTTCCACAGCTTTTTCAATTCCCTATCAAAGTCAAGGTACTTATCCCTCTTTTGACATTCTTTTAATTTCACTCAGTGGTCTGCCGGGGAAGCAAAGTCCACTATTCTACAAGTTCTCTTTTTGTTGTTGTTATTGATTATCATAAGATTGGTCGTCGGGCCGAGATTTGGTGATCAGTTTGTATAATGAAATCCCAAAAGAAGTTTGTGCGTTTCATTCTCTAGAACAAATTCTAGGCTGTGCAAATATCATGTGTTCGTATGGTCAAATTTCAACTTCTTGCACAATTCCCAGTGGATCACCTGGCCCACCCAGTCGTGCCTAATCTTATATTCTAATCATATATTCTTTCTGTTATTGCAGTCGCTTTATTATTATTATCATTTACACTTTTAGAGTTTCTAACATCAGTATTAGCTGATGTTTTTTACTGGATTTTGGGTGACAGCAAATCTCCTCAAGTCTCCAGGACTCTTCTCAGTATTCTGGCCGTTCTCAGTAATGCTCTCATTTGTATAGTCTCTACCCGTCCGACAACTTCCAAGTCCTCCAGGCCTTTTAATAATCCTTTAGTTATTGTACCAAAAGCACCGATCACAAAGTACAATCGTACTTTCATGTTCCTCAGCTTTTTCAATTCTCTAACAAGGTCGAGGTACGTATCCTTCTTTTCACATTCCTTCAGATTTATTCTGGGGTCAGCTGGGACAGCAAAGTCGAGAATTTCGCAAATTCTCTTTATCATCATTATTATTGTTGTTGTTGTTATTGTTTGTAGTAGTAGTAGTAGTAGTAAAATTAGTATTATTATTCCGCAAAAGTAACAAAAAAGGCATCGGACATTAATTGCCGGAAGGGAATAATTATTTCCCTCTGACTGTTTTATTCATCCATGCAAAAGAACCAGGTACTGATCTGGCGAATAATTTAATGGAAATATTCAAATATTTGATTGGATTTTCACAAACTTAGAAGACTATCATCATTAACAACAACAACAACAACAACCCAATCAATAAATGAGGCATTTCTTTACACTTTTTGGCATCCACCTTCATTCTTTATCGATGTCCTCAATTAGGATATTTTTTTTCTAATCAAGAAAAAACATAAAACTTATACGGCAGCCAAAGAGTGGGTGTGTCGACCTTGTTTGGTTCAGAGTTTACCATGCTGTGCCGGACAAGCACTTTTTTGGACTTAGATTATATTTGTTTGAAAAAGAAACCTATTCACTTCACACACATACGCCCCCACACACTCTTATATATATATATATATATATATATATATATATATATATATATATATATATCATCATGTCACGCTTACACCAAGGATCTCCCTGACACTCTTTCGCTACCCATCTCTGTCGTTCATCGCTCCCGGGAGGTCTTCAATGCTACATCCAGTATCGGCACAGAGTTGCCCTATATAGGAGCTGGCTGGTCGTCCTGCTTTCGTTCGTCCATATCAAGGAGTCCACAGGAGTATATTGCTTATGAGTTCGTCCTAACTTCTCCAGCTAAGTCCTGCATGTCTGGTTCGTCTAACTTTGAGAGTTTTCGTGATGTTATATATATATATACGAATAAATTTATATATCAACAGATAGATAGATAGATGTTAACATTGATTCTTGATTGAATTCACATAGGGAATACGTAGAAAGATATTGACAAGCTGTCGATCATATGGAAATCTGATCATTGTTATGAAATAAAACGGAATTATTTCTTACTACTTGCCTCCCATCTCACAAATGATCCAATGAGAAGCAAGACATGTTATTCAAGTGATAACGAAATCATAAGTGTGGTTCTCTCAAGAACCCTTACAAAGGGACACGCCATATATATATATATATATATATATATATATATATATATATATATATATAAGTATATATATATATATATATATATATATATATATATATATATAAGTAATATTTCGTCCAGTTAAATCGGAGTTGGTAGTAATTCCATCTGGACAAGAAAACTATTCAAAAATGAACATTCAAATTTTCCTTGTAAAGAGCTCAATTTAACAGACATTACAGAGCAATAATTTCATTAAGAAAAAAACAGAAACCGGTCACATTAGGATTATAAATTTATTTCCATCCTGTTATGTGTTTTTGATAAAATCAAAAAACACGAAAAAAATTATTAACAGGAAGATCTGAAGAAGTCCTATATATATATATATATATATATATATATATATATATATATATATATATATTCTCGTACTATTTAGGAGTTGGCGATTGAAGTGTTGATTTATATTGGGAAACAGCTGAGAATCAAAAAGATGGCGTTGACCATGAGACACCAAAGAGATGTAAAACAACAGTTATGAGAAAAATATGCACTCAACGACATCGTCGTCGACTAAAGCATTCAAAGCCGAAACCCTAAATTCGCTTAACTTGTACAGAAACCAAATATGTAAAAAGGCAGCACAGAGCCTTTTTAAGAAGATTAAGATAAAGCTTGTTTAAATAACATAAAAAAATTAACCCTTCAGTCAAAAACTTGAATTTTTCACTCGATTTCAAGATTTATTATAAGTCAACGAAGTCGAATGTTTTCAATTATTTTTGTGTGTAACTAACAATTCAATCAAACATCAGTAATTTGTTTACACGCGGATGCATAATCAAGATGTTCTATTTCAAGCAATTCAATTTAGCATAAGTGATTTGTTTGCACTCAGTTTAAATGTCAAACAGTTCTGTTCGGCTCATAGATAGAACCCGATCAGGTGTCCGTAGTGTAATGGTTATCGTCGTAGGAATTTGACACGGCGACATGAGTTCAAATCCTAGACCAGGCTGATTGCAATTCACATAGCACTAATACCCTTGGGAAAGGTATGAATCCAATTATTCTCCCTCCAGCTATGGGTAAATAGCTGGGCAGACTAGGTTCTTCAGTCTTGGTGAGGCAACTAGTCTAGAGAAGGGAAACTCTGAATTTAAACCTGTAAAACTCCGCTTAAAAATTGACCTTGTGTCATATCCTGCCCGAGCAGAGGGGTTGGTAGATATGGCTAACATTCCGGGCTAGAGTGGATCTTGGAGCGATTGCAATGAAGAGGTACTCCACATTCCCTAAAAGCACCATCAGAGTGTTTATTTTTTTTTCACGGACACTCGTTGAGAGGGGTCTTTACCCTTCTGCAAAGATGCATTCGGTGTGTTCTACAGCCCCAACCGACTGGTATCACTTAACTGTCTGCAAGTAGAATTATTAGTGTTAGATAGGAATACTTGAAACCATTTAACAGTGTACAATGATATCAAATAGAATTATTAGTCTTGGATGAAAATACTTAAAAACATTTAACTGTGTGTAAACAAATGAGCTCTAACTCGTTAAAAAAAAACGTGACCTACTTATTATTCACTTAAATTCATACAAAATTTTCAAAAAGGATTTGGTATTAGACTAGTATCTTCATCTTTTTTGTTTTGGTCACTTTATTTCTGCTGGTATCATCTCTAGCCTCACACAGGTGTATATTGGTTCGGGTTTCTTTGCTCATGAACACCAAAAGCATTAAACAGAATGAATGCATACATATGTGTGCACGTTTATTTTAACTTAGCACACACACACACGCACACATGATTTCTTTGTCTAAAAAGCATATCAATATTCTTAAGTTACTAAATGTCAAAGCCATTCGTACAAAAAATAAACGTGATACTATTTAACCCATAGTTGAGGGGGTAAGGGGCAAATATCTTCCCCAGGGTTATTAGTCCAAAAGTGAACGTAATAGCGTAATTGAAATCAAAATGTGCAGTCCAACATTTTATCCATTACACCATCGGATCTCTCTCATATATATATATATATATATATATATAGTACAATTTCATGGAGACTCAAACTCGATTGAGTCGTCATAATAAATTTATTTCGGCGGAGAATATTACAATACTTTCCGTCTCATCAGATGACTATATACATGTTTCTCTCTCGTCGCAGAGTAGCAAATGTGGAGTTACCGTTCGTATTCAGAAGATAAAATAAAGTAATTAAAAAGAAATAAATAAAAAAGTAAAAATAAAAATAAAAATAAAGGTGGAAATCAAATTACAAATTATTTCATTCATAGGTGTGGGCAAAGGGGGTTAAAATGTTATGTGTTAGAACGATTAAGAAACAGGAGTGGAATTAATCTACTTGTCAATCCCTTCTAATTTTGCGTTCTTGTAGTGGTTTCTTCTTCTTAGCAGGTGGGATCTTCTAAACAGACTAAGATCGTTTAACTAATGGCTATCTCATACATGATTTACATCTATTCCGAATATGTCTGTTAGTTAACTCAGCTGTTGTCACCCTAGATATTCCTCCTGTTTCAATTACGACCAAGGTAGTTAAAACAGATAAAGTGAAGGCATTTTATATTACCGTCAAGTGTTTTCTAATTTACCCTAAAAATGGTCAAGGGGAATTCACCACTCCAGAATCACAGGCCCTAATTTTTGGATTAATATTCTACGTTCATCTGGCCCTTATCAATCTTTATCTTTCCTTGTCTTGGTGATATTTGTTATTGAGCTGATCTCTATTAGTTTCTAATACATCTTTATCATTGGCCTTGCGATTATTTAGGGACTGATGTTTCATTAGTTCTCAATCAGGATAATCTAAATTTACCCTTATGACTACACTTAAAGACGAGCTCGTTTATATATATATATATATATATATATATATATCTTTTTTTTTTCTTTAAGAAAAAAGCAAAGACCGGTTAGTTTAGGATTATAAATTTATTTCCATCCTGTTTTTCAGTTTCTGGTGTAATACCTATATATATATATATATATATAAAACGGAAGAAAAAATACGTTGGCTTATTTGATGATTGCTTTTATTTACAATGCTGACGCGTTTCGACTTCAGAGTCTGAATACAAAAATATTTTATCAAAATTATTTTAAACGTGAGAAATAATCATACCAGATAATTTTTGGATTCAGTTAAAAGTTTTAATCAGGGCGAATAGATTTTGTTATATGAGAACGAAATAATACAGGATGATATGTTATTAACAGTTAACGCCATGCGATTGAATTTTTAGAAAAAGTGAAGGCAAGTGTTTTTGTGGATGTTGAAATTTTTTAGTATTATTTTTCCTAGAGCCAGTGATATTTTGTAAAATATTTTGCACCTAATTTAGAACATTTCACCCTTTATTATCCTGGCACAGTCGGCTGGGACTGCAGAATACACCGACTGGATCTCTGCAGAGGGTTAAGACTCCCCTAACGAGTATCTTGTTATGACACTAAAAAATTAGATGCTGAAGCTCCAGTGATACTTGAGCTTTGGGTAATGCAACGTACCTCTCCATTGCCATCGCTCCCTGGTCCATTCTGGCCTATAGCGGTAGCACGTGATAGGGTCCTATCTATGCGTCAAAAATAACTAAACTGTGTACATATGCTAAGCTGAATCGTTTGAAATAGAACTGTTTAAATGTATAAAAATTAATTTGGCATTAAATGTCAGACAACAGTTAATATGCGATAAAACCAAACGAAACTAAACCAAACAACGTTTATTGGCCCTGATGAAGACTTCCAACAGACTCAAAAATTTATCCGTTATAATTAATTTTCACAATTAAAATAATTTTGATAAAATATTTTTGTATTCTGCCAAATACTCTGACATCGAAACGCATCTGCACAATAAAATGAGTTAAATCATCAAATATATCACTATATATCTTTCTTCCGTTTAATCTTTTTCTAAATACATTCTATTGGATTCAATTGACTTCTATATATATATATATATATATATATACTAACTGCATATGTGTATGCATGTGTATGCATATTTGCGTATGTATGTGTACACACTTTAAAGGAAAAGAAACTCCTGTAACGTGATATGCTACGGAGAGAAAGGGATGGGGAGGTCAATATCCATACCCCTTTATTTGAATCAACTGGCGTTTAGACTGACTGTTAAAGTGGTAGGGGAAAGAAAGGGCAAGCTATCAGCTCTCTATGCCCTCTCGTCTGTTGAACAAAAGAAGTCTAGATCAATCAAGTGGCGTGACCCGGTTAGGTGGTGTAAGAAGAAAGTCTGATGATTGGTCCACAGGTTCTTCGCGCCAAAAAAGCACCCGTTAGAGATATTTGATAGAGGACAAAGCCAGTGTTAGAACCATATCGTAAAAGATCGACCAGCTCCGCAAAAGAGAGAGAAAGAAATCTGAAAATTGACAACTCATCAAAGATAAGTACCGCTGAAACTGTTTTCCTACTTCAATTCTTAAATATTGGAAAGTTATATGTATTTAAAAAACTAGAATCTGCAAAGATTCTGTTTCTCCAATAATTAAATGTATTGAATGAACACTGCTACACGCCTTAGTCCGGTGGCTTAAACCCTTTTACTCAAGTCAGAGAAAAAGAAAAAGAGAAAGAAAAAGAGAAAGAAGAAAAAGGACGGTTAAGATACATTTTTGCTTGATGCTTCCCAGTTGACTTAATATTGCAGGTATTTTAAAAAGACTCAAGAAAAAAGAACTATTTATTTTTTACATCTCATCATCATTTAGTCGTCGAATATTAAAAATTTATTATATTTCAAATGCAACCTTGTGCTGAAATTTTATGGTTGTGTTATTTCGTCTGTCGATTTGACATCTTCGCATGTATCTTGTCTCAGCCTCGTACCGCTTTTATTAATTCTCGCTAAACGTCTTATTGCCTCCTTAAACATTGCAAGAGAATTTTGGAAATCTCTCTACAGTTAATATTATCTAACCTAGAAGTTAGTTCTTCCGGTAGTCTATGTGAAAGTGAATTGGCACCCCATTACTAACATCTGAGGTCAGTCCTGCCCCGAATTAACCTCCACATTATTTGTTTGTTAATCATACGCCCGAAATAGGAGTCTTGACTGGAATTTATTTTGTGGAGTGTCAAGTGGCTAGACGGTCCTCGGCGATACACATTCTACGTAAGAGCCTTCTACAGATGACAATGACAAATATTGATCTCTTCAGGTCAGAGTAGAATTCTACGTCACTCTCCTAACAAAAATTCCTTATTCGGACGATTCTGAAGTGTTCCTATATTTTGGTACTAAATTGTTCTTCACATTGACAAAATATTTAAAAGCTTTAACTCATCTTAGTAGAATGAGCCTTTCTGAGCGAATCAAGCTCAGTAAAATGCAGATAGCATATCACATTATTTCGAAACATCTTTCTACAGTTGTGGTTTTTAAACTTTAAACTTTCCTTTTTTTTTTGCTTTTATCTCTTCTTTTGTAATTAAAAATCATCTGATTTTTTTTTCGGTTAGAACTTGTTTTCCCCAGGGCAGGGAATTTATTTTGATTTCCCTCATCATTCTTATGACATTTTTTGCATTTGATCACGAATTTGCTTTTGCTGAAGAAGTCTTGATAATAGTTTTGTTGTTTGAACTCTATTTTTCAATTCTAGTCGGTGTAAAAAATCAATGCTCGTTTCTAAATTAATATTCATCATCATCATCATCATCATGTCGGGCCGCTAGCTCGGATATCCCTGACCCTCTCTCGTCACTTCTCCCTATCATTCATGACATCTGGCTGGTGTTCAGGGCTACATCCCGGATCCTCACATAGCTGCTGTATGTATGTTCGAGCTGGTCGTCCTGCTTTTGCTTGGCCATATGCAGGGTTCCATTTTTAAAAATTTTGGAGCTGAGACTCCTTTTTATTTCAGGATCAATGTATCGGAACCCCATATAAATAAAAATGAAACTTATCAAAATAGTTCATAAAAAGCACATTCAATATTTCATCTGAGTAATGCCATTTAGTGGGCAGAATCTGCTTGGCACAAATGGTCAGTTCTCGGTAATATTTACTTACTTGATACTTACAATTCACTTGGCAGAAAAAATTCAATATCTGTTTTTAGCCATCGTATTTTAAGCGGTGTGAACAATTGTATATGTTGTGTTTGTGTTTTATGTTTTTTGTGCATTTGTTCAGTTAAAATAATCACCAAGAACGTTTTGCGTAAACAGTATTTTATTTATACAATATTGCAATAGTTTTGACTCACCAAAGTATTATAGAAATGCCACGTATACATACTTCCAAAATATTGCAAAACTTTTGACTCACCAAAGTACAGGATGAAACGATAAAATTGTCGTCCTAAAAAAAACAAAAACTACAGGTTTATCTTAAAACTTTTATTGAAAAAATCAATTCAGGTAACTTGATTATGTTGTCGAGCTGACATCTATTCAATGTAGCCGCCTTCAGCCTCAATCACTGCCTCGATACGGATCCGGAACTTGGACCACGCCTTTTCCATAAGAGCCTGCGAATACTCGGGGGATGGCGACGATCAGGTATTGTGGGAGGTCATGTTTGTGATGTTCTCGATGTATGACCAAACGAAGTAGTCCAGCGGGTTCAGGTCGGGGGAGGAGGGGGCCAATGAGAGAAGGGTACAAAGTTGTAGAACTCCTTCTGAAGCCAAGCCTGGGTCTCTTTAGACTTGTAGGCCGGCGCCGAGTCCTGCTGTCACATCCAGGGTCTGCCAGCGGCCACCTGATTGCACCAGGGGATCACCACACTCTTCAGCACATCCAGGTACACTTTGGTGTTGATTAACCAGCCAACTTCGAAGATTTGTGGTGGCATAATGTGGACCTCACTTGAAACCACACCAAAGACCATAACCGTAGCCGGAAACTTTGTTTTCATCACCTTGGGCACGTCCCTGTTATTTGTGGCAATGTAGATTTGCATTTTGAGAGTGCTGGCAATGGTCCTGTAGTCATAACTTGGATCGGTAGGGAGCATAGTTGTACAGCGGCGCAACTCCGATCTTGCTCGTTGAACATTATGTCACTTTAAGACATGATAGAAGGCTCCTATCGCTCTTGGGATTTGTACACAACTGACCAACTAGTTGATGGTCAGCAACAAAAAAAGAAAACCGGTTTTCATTAAATAGAAATGGAATCATGTCGTCTTTTCTAGGGCGACAATTTTATCGTTCTACTTTGTAAAAATAACTTAATGGTCACTACTCTACATAAGGAATTTTTGAAAAAATGGAGAGAGAGAATTTTACACTTGTCCAGTTTCAGTCCGCCGTCTTGAATTCTCATCTCGTCTCCCATGACATCAGCAGTCACGAGGCATGACCCTATTTCAAATGGGATAACTCTTGATTAACTTTGGAGTTATCTCCCTTTCTTGTTACTTCCAACTCTATGTAAATTAGATGCAACCATAAAACCAGAGACCAAGTAACAATCGAAATCTTGCTCGTGCTATTATTCATTCAACATCTACTCTGCAGGATATATACAAGATAGCAATAGCGTCTCCAAAAGAAGCCTTAACCACGCTGGACGAACCGGAATATTTCGCAGCGTAAGCAAGGGTTTCGAAATTAAAAAAAAGTAAGAAAAAGACATCGGAAGAGAGAATGAAATAACAGACCTACGGGCGGCAGTGAAGCTATGAAGAAAATATCAACAAAGACTTAGCCAAAAAAAGTACACTATGAAGAAATTGCTAGAAAATTAAGAAAATGTATCACTAAAAGAGACTAGCTGTCCCTGAGAAAACAAAATTCGCGGAGACTAGACAAAATCCAAACATGTCTAGAATACGATACGTGCACTGGTAAAAGGAAGCATTTAAATATTGCGAATTTGAAAAACTGGAAACAAAAGAACATAGAGGATGATGTAATCCTCAGATTAAAAGACGGCATTCAGGTCAGGTCAAACAAACACAAAATATTTGAAAAGTTACAGATAAGTTACCTAGGAAGCAGCGTCTCATCAACCGAAAAAGACATCGACACGCGACTAACGAAAGCATGGACAGCTATCGATAGACTCTCGATCATATGGAAATCAGACCTGACCGATAAAATGAAATGCAGGTTCTTCCAGGCAGCGGTCGTCTCGATACTGCTATATGGATGCACTACTTGGACGCTAACAAAACGGCCGGAGAAGAAGCTAGACGGCAATTACACAAGAATGTTGAGAGCAATATTGAACAAATCCTGGCGGCAACACCCCACAAGGCACTAACTATACGGCCACCTGCCTACCATCACAAAAACTATACAAGTAGATGAACCAGACACGCAGGACACTGCTGGAGAAGCAAGGACGAACTCATCAGTGATGTACTCTTATGGACCCCCGCATATGGCCAAGCAAAAGCAGGACGACCAGCTCGAACATACATACAGCAGCTATTGGAGGATACGGGATGTAGCCCTGAACACCTGCCAGTGGCAATGAATGATAGGGAAAAGTGGCGAGAGGGGGTCAGGGATGATGATGATGATGATGATGAATATTAATTTAGAAGCGAGCATTGAATTTTTACACCGACTAGAATTGAAAAATAGAGTTCAAGCAACAAAACTATTATCAAGACTTCTTCAGCAAAAGCAAATTCGTGATCAAAAGCAAATAATGTCATAAGAATGATGAGTGAAATCAAAATAAATTCTCTGCCCTGGGGAAAATAAGTTCTAACCGAAAAAAAAATCAGATGATATTTAATTACAAAAGAAGAGATTAAAAAAAAAAAAAGAAAAGATCTGCCAATAGAAAATGCCGAAATATAAATAAGATATATATCCACCTAAACCAGAGAAAAATAAAATTGAATGGCACATTTTTTGCATGTCAACAGCGGGAGTGATCTCCCTTTAATACATAGAAACCTAGGAAAAAGAAAGGACTAATGGAAATTCAGAAAAAGCAATCTTCATTTTAAGTAATTCCACAGAAATGTAATTAAAATAATAGGCACTGTTGAAAGGATATTTAAAACAAAAAATCGCTTCGAAATGATTCTTATCACGGTAATAGCATGCAATAAAGATCATGGATAATCAGGAATTGACGTGTTGAAAGTGGATACCACAAAGTTCATTAATTCTATAAAAGCAGAAGAAAATAACAGGATATTTAAGAGGCTACAGGGAAGGAATTCGTTCAAAGGAAAACTTTCACCCAAACTCTGTGGAATTTAAAAAAGTTACCAGTTCTTATCCTACCTATGGTAAGAGCCCAACTGAAAATAACAAAGAGTTCTGGTAAAAGTTCTCCATGATTGTAACTGTTCGGCTTCGTTGATTGTAGCCATAGAAAGGTTTGATTTAAAAATATATGAGAATTAATAGTGAATCACTAAATATACTCAGACTCGTTTACATTGCAAAATATCAAAACTGCAAGCTATGAATGATCAAAAATGAATTATTTTGCAAAAATCAATCCTAATTTAGCATACTAACATATCTAAACAGACGAGGATTTCGTAGAAATGACCATTATAAACACCCGATATCGTTAGTAATGTGGGTTGGTTTGACTTTAAGACTTCAAATCAAAATTTTCAAAAAGCAATTTTTAAAAAGATTACCGGGAAAATATCATAATGTAACAAGACAATTTTTGTGGGTGAAAAGCCTTTAAAGAATAAATGAAACACGGAAGGGAATAAAATCTGGAAAAAGTTAAGCGAAACTAGCATAAACATTACTATTTATGGACAATGAATATAATTCCTTTATGGACAAATGACCACAATAATTTATGGAAAAATAGCCATGATTATTTATGGAAAAATAGCCGTGATTATTGATGGACAAATAGCCATGATTGTTTATGGACAAATGACCGTAATTATTTATGGACAAAAAGCCATAATTATTTATGGAAAAATAGCCATGATTATTTGTGGAAAAATAGCCATGATTATTGAGGGAAAAAGACCCATGATTATTTATGGACAAATGACCATATTTATTTATGGACAAATGACCATAATTATTCATCAGAAATATCTACAACGAAAACAAAACGGAATTGGAATCCTTTTGGACAGAACCGTTTGCAAAATTACCACAAAAGAACCGTCAAGTTTAACTGGACACAAAGATAACCTTTCGAGATAAAAATCTTCGATCCAAAGATGAATTTACACAAACCCCTACTGGGGGTGAGCATGCTGTCGCAACAATCATATTTTATGGTTGTCACCCAGAAGTGTTATATTCTCATATACATATATATGCTTATATACACATATACATGTTCATGCAGCATCATAACGACACAATAATAAAGACAGACGCAATGATAAGGATGCAGTAATAAAGATAGACGCAATGACAAAGACGCAGGGAGACTTCTTTAACAATATTTGACCTCTCCGTTTATTGCAAGGGTTCGAAAAGGTTGTTCAAGGGTTGCATGTGAGAGGGAGCTGGAGACCGAACATAAACTGTAATATCTTGACCCCACTGTTATGACCGTCGAGTTGTGTCTTTCTTGTTCTTTAGTGCTGTTCAACCGGGGGCCTAGGGCCCACTGCTGGATGCTGGCTTTCTTTATTGCATCTTATCAGCATCTTCTCTGGACCCCAAACTCCATCAGGCTTTCCGAGGGCCCCCTCGATCGGGTGTGGCTTTCCCTACCACATCTGGTCTCTAGCTGTCTGGAATTCTACTGGCAACTGCCAACTACTACTGCCACTGCCAACTGCAACTGCTTCTTGGACTCGAACTCAACTGAGTTAAATAATAATTCAACGCCCACACGATCGCCCACTGGATCTTTGAAATCGAATGTTTAATCGTCATCAAGCGGAAATAACTGTCTTGCAGTTCACAGGTCACTCTCTTCCGGTGCATCAGTCTGTATTGGCACAGTAGGACCTTCACCTTGTCCCATATCATAAGCCTTAATCCGCCCACGCGATCTCTTTCGATTACTGGCCATTGGAATGTGTCACTTCCTTCCGGTGCATCACCTTGGAATAGCATTTTTTTGGGCCGGGTCGAA
The DNA here is from genome assembly GCA_963585895.1 of Sepioteuthis lessoniana. Classification (NCBI taxonomy): domain Eukaryota; kingdom Metazoa; phylum Mollusca; class Cephalopoda; order Myopsida; family Loliginidae; genus Sepioteuthis; species Sepioteuthis lessoniana. Next base: position 30,431 of record CAUZXS010000642.1, read on the forward strand.
GGTCAAAACATAACAAGAAGAAGACATATGAAGGAAAGTTAACAATAATAGAAATGAGTTGAAATAAGAAACATATAAAGGATAGGAAACCTTTTGTTAGGACAGAACTCCTTTACTTAACTCTGACCACAAATGGTTATAATTTATATTTAATCGAAGAAAAAGAATTGAAATTAACAAGAATATAAAGATGGGCAATTACACCTATGGTATTCAAGATGGAAATAAGTAAGTTGTCTCCCTTTTGTCGAGGGCGACCAGAAAACTCCCCTTTTCAATAGCTACTACATCGAGGTGTAGGAGAGGGCGCTACTCCTTTCCCTGGATTGCTCCACTTTACCATTGATACGTACCTAATATTCCTGAGTGTTAAGCAAGGAGGTATCAAGTACCATTTTTAAAGTCTTTGGTATCACGCGACCTGGGATTGAGCCCAAGTCTCCCGGATCATTGGCTAACACTCTACCCACTGGGCAAAAAAGTAAAGAAACAAAATTTCTCATATGCCCTGTAAGTTAGGGCTGTAGAATACACCGGCTGCTTCTCAGTATTTATTTTCTTCAAAGTATTTATTCCTTGCATTCAACACATCTAATCCAGTGGTCATGGCAACTCTAGAATAATAAAAAAAATTATAAAGAGCAATTTCATTAAAATCCTGCCAAAAAGCACGGTCCAAACTAAACATAGTGAAGGGTATAACGATACCTTGGCAAACCCTAAAAAAGGACATATTAAAGAGTAACATCATGATGTAAACTGTAGCGTAATGGCAACACAAAGACGGTTAAAGATGCAAGCCTGGATATGATACTAAACAATCTGATAGTTAGGTTCCAGAAATGCAGGAACTTGGGGAATGCGGAGCATCCGTTCATTGCCATCGCTCCAAGGTTCACTCTGGCTTTGAGAGGTAGTACATAACAGGGTCCCTTCAATGGGTCAAATATAACTGAAGTGCTTACTTATGTTAAACTGAATTACTTGAAATAGAACTGTTTTGCCATTGAAACTGTATAAAGGCTAAACTGAATTGTTTGAAATAGAAGTGATTATTTGTATAAAAATGGATTTGGCATTAAATAACCTACAAAGGTTGATATACAATAAAACCCAAACAACCAATTAACAATTCCTCATGTACGTGCCCTGTCTTGATTAGATTTTGGTAATCTCGAAAATAAGGACAAAAAATATTACACTGAGTTAAAACAACTTTTTTGCCCCAAATCGATACAAGGTTATGTAACACATACCAGTTCAACTTAAGCATGAACTCTTATAAATGATATGTGGTATTATCCAAACTCTTATAAATAATTTGTGGAGATTATCCAAACTCTTATAAATAATTTGTGGAGATTATCCAAACTCTTATAATTATTTGGTATTATCCAAACTGACATATGAAACAGAAGTTGATCAGGTTTAGTATATATATGGCTACATTTTCTTTCTTCTTGCCGATTGAGAGGCATTTTCATCTTACCTATAGAAAATTTATTTGTATAAAGGTTATCATATTTACCCAACCCCTCCGCTCGGGCAGGATATGACACAAGGTCAATTTTAAGCGGAGTTTGACAGGTTTGAATTCAGAGTTTTTCCTTTTCCTAGACTAGTTGCCTCACCGAGGCTGAAGAACCCAGTCAGTCCTACTATTTACCCATAGCTGGAGAAAAAATAATTGGATTCATACCTTTCCCAAGGGTATTAGTGCTATGTGAAATGCAATCAGTCTCGTCCAGGATTTGAACTCGTGTCGCCGTGTTCATTTTCTACGACGATAACCATTACACCACGGCAATGAAGATTATTAGCCATTAAACAAACAAAAGTTCCCGACTCAATTTATATGATGGTATGTGAAGCATCTCAGAGAATAAATATTCTTTCCTAGTACAGAAATTTTAGAATGAGTAATATTTAAAGGTTATCGACACGCGGCTAACGAAGGCATGGACAGCAACGATAGGCTATCGATCAGACTTGACCGATAAAATGAAATGCAGTTTCTTCCAAACAGTTGAGAAGAAGCTAGACGGCAATTACACAAGAATGCTGCGAGCAATACTAAACAAGTCCTGGCTACAACACCCCACAAGGCACCAACTATCCGGCCACATGCCTACTATCACGAAAACTATCCAAGTTAGACGAACCAGACATGCAGGACACTGCTGGAGAAGCTGGGACGAGCTCATAAATGATGTACTCCTATGGACCCCCACATATGGCCGAGCAAAATGGGACGACCAGCTCGAACATACATACATCAGCTATGTGAGGATACAGGATGTCACCCTCAAGACCTACCGGAGGCGATAAACGATAGGGAGAAGTGGCGAGAGAGGATCAGGGATATCCGTGCTAGCGGCACGACATGATGGTCCAATTTACCAACCCCTCCGCTCGGGCAGGATATGACACAAGGTCAATTTTTTAAGCGGAGTTTGACAGGTTTGAATTCAGAGTTTTCCTTCTCCTAGACTAGTTGCCTCACCAAGGCTGAAGAACCTAGTCTGTCCTACTATTTACCCATAGCTGGAGGGAGAATAATTGGATTCATACCTTTCCCAAGGGTATTAGTGCTATGTGAAGTGCAATCAGTCTCGTCCAGGATTTGAACTCGAGTCGCCGTGTCCAATTCCTGCGACGATAACAATTACACCACGGGCACATCCAAATATTAAACCACGACATGATGATGATGATGATGATTTAATCCAAACATTACATTTTTACATGTGAGGATACGTGCAAATGTTTAGAAAGTTCCAAGATCGTTATAGAATTCCTGTTTTTGCTCACGTAAACTTGCCTGAGAACATAACATTGCTGCAAGGAAATATATAAAGACGTGTTCATAAGATATGAAGACCGAGGCTCTATTTACCAAGACAGGAATGAACATGAAAAAAAGCATTAATTTTTTCAAAATATTTATTCTTTGCATTCAACACAATTAATCCAGTGGTCATAGCACCTCTGTAATATAATGGCCGAGGGATTTCGTTTTATATATCTTGCCTTTTGTTTTAGTTTGTCTGGGAACCTTTCGGCTCAGTGCATGGGTTAGTTAGGTGCAAACATGAGCGCAGGTGTTCACGCGCGGTGTGGATGTGTAATTCAGGGATGTCACAATAAAAATCCCAGATAGTGGATGTGACCAGGGATGTGAGTGAAGTAACGCGCTGGAAGCGTGGGCTGAGATTTGAGAAAAGTCAGTTAGTTGAGATTGAGACCTGGACGAGTCCAGACGAATTTGTGCGCAACGGGCGCCACACATGATGAGGGGCAGATGGAAAAGTCAGCATAGAAGGTTTGTGCTTCTCTCCTTATGTCGAAAAACCTTTTAACTCAAAGGTAATAAAAAGTTTCGTACCTGAACTAAGAAGTCGTCAAGTATTTTTCGTGTTTCGGGATTCCCACCTTATCTATGTGACTTATGGACATTCAATGTACGTTTCACACATTCATGTATGGCTATGGAACACCTCTAGAATAATAATAAATATACAGAGCAATTTCATGAAAACCCATCCAAAGAATCTAGACACAAAATATCCATAGAGAAGGGTATAATAATACCATGGCAAACCCTACAAAAATATATTTCAAACAGTAACATCATGATGTACATTGTAGCGTAATGGCAACAGAAAGAATGTTGAAGATCCAAGCCTGGTTCCCGGGATATTCAAAATAAGTTATTTTCATTTGATTTGATTTGGTTTGGTTTGGTAGGTTTTATGGCATATCAACCTTTGAAGGTTATTTAACGCCATATCCATTTTTATGTAAATAATCTGTTCTATTTAAAACAATTTAGTTTAGCATAAGTACACAGTTTAATTGTCAAAAACATTTCCATTTCAAACTATTCAAGTAGTTATATATAACAATTCAGTTAAGTGTAAATACAGTTTTAATGTCGAAAAACAGTTCTATTTGAAGTAATTCAGTTAAGCATAAGCACGCAGTTTAAATGTAAGTATGGTTTAATTGTCAAAAACATTTCTATTTCAAGCTATTCATTTTACTAAAACAATTCATTTTAGCATAAGTATGCTGTAAGTTCTATTTAACTCATAGATAGGACCCTTATGAGGTGCTACCACTCCTGGCCAGAGTGGACCGGGAAGCGATGGCACTGAAGGGGTACTCCGCATTCCCCAAAGCTCCGGCATTGCTGGAACCTCACCATCAGATTGCTTAGTGTTATATCCAGGACACTTTTTTGGGGGGTGGGGGTCTTACCCCTCTTCAGAGAAGCAGTAGGTGTATTCTACAGCCCCATTTATTTTTTATTAAAAGATGTTTAAAATCTGCTGAAAAAACAAAACAAAACCACACATAATCCAAAGAGAAATAACCATGGATTAGTGTCCACATGGATCATGCTCAGGCGTATCCTTTAAAATGATGACTTGAGGAAATCAGAAATGCCATTACCCTAATGCAAGTACTGAGAATAATATTCTCAAGAAACGGTACTTGAAACGATAGTCACAGACAATGCGCAAGAATTTTGCGACGAAAATCTATGTTTATGGCTGAAATGAATTAGTTATATCCAATACAAGACATCGCCAAACCACTCACAATCTGATAGGATTGTACAAAAAATGGTACAAAAAGTGGAAAAGTCATTTAAGAGTCATTTTACCCATCTAATGATAGTAGATTTGTTGGAATTCGGGTAGCCATCTAGTTTCTGGTTGAGCCGTAGTAGATATTCCTTCTAAGTAACAAAGTTGCATTTAGTGGCTACTCTGTTAATTTGCCATTTTTTATATGTGACTTAGTGGCGTCTGATTGGATAATCTACTGCTTCTATTTTAGTCATCTTTCATTGGCTAATTTACAGCTCCTACTGATGGGAAAGTCTATGAATATTAGCTGACAATTTGTAGACGGCCGACAAGCACACAGACCTCCTACCCTCAAACAACCCAACAAGATTGCTCTTAAAGTTCTGAACGTGCCTATAGGGATCAGTTTGGGTTCAGAATCAAACCAGAAGATTTATAAATCAAGGAAGAACTGCAGAAGAAAAAGCAAGAAGAGGCCGTGAGCTTCTAAGGTTCAGTTTGGGTTCACAATCAAAGCAGAAGATTAATAAATGAAGGAAGAACTACAGAATGAAAAGCAAGAAAAGGCCGTGAGCTTCTAAGGTTCAGTTTGGGTTCACAATCAAACCAGAAGATTTATAAATGAAGGAAGAACTGCAGAATGATAAGCAAGAAAAGGCCGTGAGCTTCTAAGGTTCAGTTTGGGTTCAGAATCAAACCAGAAGATTTACAAATGAAGGAAGAACTGCAGAAGGAAAAACAAGAAGAGGCCGTGAGTTTTAAGCTTCAGTTTGGGTTCACAATCAAACCAGAAGATTTATAAATGAAGGAAGAACTACAGAATGAAAAGCAAGAAAAGGCCGTGAGCTTCTAAGGTTCAGTTTGGGTTCACAATCAAACCAGAAGATTTATAAATGAAGGAAGAACTACAGAATGAAAAGCAAGAAGAGGCCGTGAGCTTCTAAGGTCATGCAACTTCCAAGGTTCTGGAAGGTGGAATATTGTCTGTGAATTAAAAGTATCCATAAAATCAGTAACCGACTAACAAACGGCGTCTTGCTATTGCTATTAGGCAGTCAACACCTACTCTGCGATATACACACATTGTGGAATGTTGAAATTTCAATATCCCATGAATAGGTTGTAGCAAAATGAAGCAGCAGCACTTTGGTCGTCTTTTTATTGAACATCAAACAAATCTGAGCCCAAATATTTGAAGTGGTTGCTGTTTAAATTGGATTTTTATGGGTGTGTACTTGTAACAAGAAACTTGCGATGTTATCGCTGATCGAATAACAATTTTTCAAATACACATTTGAAATGTCTATGAAACCCTGCTATTGACGTTGCAGACCTCCAGTTGTCCCAGGATCACTGTTTGAAAACCATTATTCTAGTGTGTCTAATTTAAATAACTTATGCACTCATTGTTTTTAATACTCATTTGAAGACAAAACGACTTTGACGTAGAAAGAGAAGAATTAGAGTAATCAGACCGAAGAAAGAAGAAAGAAACCACAACCTTTGGAATCAAGATACGGAAAGTAGAAAAACAAAAATATTGAATTATGGAAAAGTTCCGAGAAATTGTTCGTTGTCGGGAATTTCTTTTTTTTTTCATGCGGAGATTAAAATGTAATAGAATGTTGAATCATTCTAAGAATAAATTAAAAACTAACATAAAATAAATATATAAATAAATCAATAAAACAGGTTCAATTAAGAAAAGCTGTCAAAATTCATTAGTTAACGTTTAACTCTTTTGCCAGTTAAAACCTCCATGCTTATTAGCATGGTAATAAATATCATTACGAATCTTATTAAAATTCAGCTAATAGTTATTTCTGTTCTTGAGCCGTAGGCTAAGACTCCTTCCTTACTTTTCATAAACCTGCCATTGTTGTCTGTATTTGAACGTTTTGTTTTTTTGTTGCTTTTGGTTTTGTTTTGTTTTATTTTCTATTTTAGTTCGTTCAGTTCTTTATTCTTTCTTATCATTTGAAAAATGTCCATCATATTTCTTTATTTATTGAAAAAAATATTTAGAAAAAATCTAATTTTTCTAGAAAAAGGAATTTGCACTTTTTCTTTCTTTCTTTCTTTCTGGCAATTTATGAAATTTCCACAACGCTTTCTCTCGTTATTTCTTATTTAAATATTTTCCTTTTATAAATATTCTTTCTTTCTTTCTTTCTTTCTTTCTTTCTTTCTATGCTTGATAAAAAATGTCAGCACTTTCTTTCTGCCTTTCTATTTACAGTTCCAAAAGTTTTCCGAGCACTTTCTTTCTTTCTTTCTTTCTTTCGTCATGCATATATATATATATATATGGGATTTTGATGTAAAAGATACAATATATTTTCTTTCTTTCTTCCTTTATTTCTTTCTTTCTTTCAATGCTTGTTAAACATTTTCGACACTTTCTTTCTTTCTATTTACAGTTCCAAAAGTTTCCGAACACATTCTTTCTTTCTTTCTTTCTTTCTTTCTTCATGCATATATATATATATGTGGGATTTTGATGTAAAAGTTACAATATATTTTCTTTCTTCCTTTCTTCCTTTTTCTCTTTCTTTCTTTCTTTCTTTCTTTCTTTTTTCTTTCTTTCTTTCTTTCTAGTATATATATAGCATTTTGATGTAAGAGTTACAATATATTTTCTTTCTTTTTTCCTTTCTTTCTTCCTTTATTTCTTTCTTTCTTTCTATGCTTGATAAACATTTTCGACACTTTCTTTCTTTCTATTTACAGTTCCAAAATTTTCCGAGTACTTTCTTTCTTTCTTTCTTTCTGTCGTTCTTTCTTTCTTTCTTTCATGCATATATATATGGGATTTTGATTTAAAAGTTACAATATATTTTCTTTCTTTCTTTCTTTCTTTTTTTCTTTCTTTGCTTGTTAATTTTTTTCAACACTTTCATTCTTTCTTTTTACGAGTCCAAAAGTTTTCCAAGCATTTTCTTTCTTTCTTTCTTTCTTTCTTTCTTTGTATATATAGGAATTTGATGTAAAATTTACAGTATATTTTCTTTCTTTCTTTCTTTCTTTCTTTCTTTTTCTCTTTCTTTCTTTCTTTCTTTCTTTTTTCTTTCTTTCTTTCTTTCTCTCTTTCTTTCTAGTATATATATATATATATATAGCATTTGGATGTAAGAATTACAATATATTTTTTCTTTCTGTCTTTCTTTCTTTGCTTGATAATTTTTTTCAACACTTTCATTCTTTCTTTTTACGAGTCCAAAAGTTTTCCAAGAAATTTCTTTCTTTCTTTCTTTTTTTCTTTCCTTCTTTCTTTCTTTCTTTCTTTCTTTCTTTCTTTCTTTCCTTCTTTTGTATATATAGGATTTTGATATAAGAGTTACAATATATTTTCTTTTTTTTTTCTTTTTTCTTTCTTTGGCATTTAAATATTTCCACAGTAAACATTTTTCTTTTCCTATGTATTTTCTTTTTTCAATCAATCATATCTCAATTAGATTTCATTCATTTTTTTCTTTTTTTCATTCTTTTTTTCACTGCGTTATCCATCTTTCTGTCTGTCTGGCATTCTTTATCTCCATGTCTAAACTTTCTTTTTGTTCCACCCTCTCTTTCACTCAATTTCTTTTTTCCCTCTCGTATTTCGTTCATCTCTCTCTCGTCTCTTATTTCCGACTTAAACTGCCTTTCGTCTGGAAATTTAAATAAGATTTTTAGTTAATTCCACGTTGTTTTACTTTTTTCTTTTTCATTTTATTCCATCATCTCCCCTACCCTAAATTTTTTTAGAGTTTCCAAGAAAAAAAAATATCACAGAAATGCAATGATCTCGAGGGAAACAAATCTTCCTTTAAAATCAAGTAATTAAAAAGCTCAAAGCAACATTTTTATCTCAGATAACCAGGTTATTTATCTTTTTTTTTTGGTTGTTTTCGTCGATTTTTACTACTTCTCATATCAGTAGCTATTACTCTAGGTTGTAGTAATTGGTGTTCAGGCACTTAATCATAAACTATCCTGTAACGTTACAATCCTTATTCTGTTTTTTTAAGGGAGGGGGATCGCTGGTATAATAACTATCATCCTTGAATATGGACATTTAAACCAGGTTTCAATTAGCACCAATGCCTTTACGTATGAAACGATCTGTTCCCTCCCAGTCTATATTTAAAAAATCCCTCCGAGCTGGCAGGATATGACATAGGTCATTTTTTAAGCCAAGTTTAACAGGTTTGAACTCAGTGATTTACTTTTCCTAGATTGGTTGCCTAACCAAAGCTAAAGAACCCAATCTACCCTATTATTTACTCATAGCTGGAGGGAGAATAATTGAATTCATATACTTTATAAGCGTACAAGTGGAATGTGAAATATCATCAGCCTCGTCCAGTTTCTGAACTCGTGTCGCCGTATCTATTTCCAAATTTCATTACAACACAGGAACCCCTGGTCAGTTCTTTCCCTGTCATTTACGAAATGGGCCCAAGTTTAGAACTAAACCACACATTAAAATGAAAGTTAAGTCGGATGGAGCTGTAGAATACTGTGAATTAAAGTAAATTCAACTCTTCCTATCACTGCAGAGCTGGTGCAATTTCGAATTAGGCTCTGAAACCAAGAAAGCAATCCAAAACATTGCCTCAGTCAGCCAAGACTGCAGAATTCAACGACTGCTCCTCTGCAGAGAAGAAAGACTCCCCAGACGAGTCTCCTGATATGACATTAAACAATCTGATGGTAAGTATTCAGTATTCATGGAGCTTTAGGAAATACAGAGCACCTCTTCATTGTGTAATATAATAGCCGAGGGATTTCGGTTCAAGCCTTTGGGTTTAGTTAGGCTGAGAACCTTTCGGCTCAGCACATGGGTTAGTTAGGTGCAAACTTGATGCAGGTGTTAACGCGTGCGTGCACGGGCGGATCTGTCACTCAGAGATGTCACAATAGCCCGAGACGAAACGGGGTGACAGGGTGCGAATGACGTCACGCACCGGAAGCGCGCAGAGATTTTTGGGAATTTGAAGAAAGTTAAGAGAGTTGAGACAAGACGCCGAACGAGAAGGTTCGACTTTTGGGGCTCGCTGAGGCGAAACGAATTTGCGCGCCATGGGTGCCGCACGAGATAGGGGCCAGATGAAGAAGCCAGCATAAAAAGATTGTGTCTCTCTCCTTATGTCGAAACCTTTAACTCAAAAGTAATTAAAAGGTTTCGTACCTGAACAAATAAATCGTTACGTGGTTTCGAATTTCGAGATTCCTATGTTCTACGTATATAAGTTATCTATATGTGGTCTTTCCGGAGAACACCCCGGGGCCTGTTCTGGACTTCGGTCCTGAGCGTGACTTTGCAAAAGAAACAATGGCAGAATTGTGGCCTTTAGGCTCCTAATTTCGGCTAGGCTACCTCCGGGTGGGCGAGCTGCAGTTTTGTCTCCTTTGTGACCTACGTATGGCACTAGACCTCGCGTCTAGTTTAAGCCGTAAACTGGCATACGTGCCCGGACCCACATTTGGGTTCGTGAAAATGCTTGCCTCATCAGGCTCACATTGCACCAAGTGAGCCGATAAGCAGCATAGACCAGCAAGGTTCGAGTCTCGGCTCGTTCCAGACCTCCCCTTCCCTTAATCCCCACTTTAATCGGCCTTCGGTCTTTTGACCTTGTGTCAAGCCGTGTCTGGTGGGAGGCATTGGCAAATATATTGAACATTCGATATACGTTTCACACATGGCCGTATCTGGCTATGTAACAATTGCCATCGCTCCCGGATCCATTCTGTCCCTGAGTAGTAACATTGATAGGGTCCTATCTATGGGCCAAATAGAAATGTTTGATATTTAAACGAATGCATACAAACGGCATGTTAAATTGAACTGCTAGAAATAGAACAGTTTGTGAGCAAATGACGGGTGTATAATTTAATTGTTAGTGATATATAGCACTACTTGGAACCATTTAACTTTGTTGACTGGTGCAACATCGTGTGTTTAGGAAAAAGGATTTTACTTGCCTGTATCTACAAAATATGTCTACAAGTCATTTATGAGGTGCATACGATTAGTTTCCAGACTTTTTCCGTATGGGGATTGAAAATCGTCGTAGACTCTTGAAAATTCAGTATGTTATTGCTATGCATCTTATGAGATGACTGACCAATTTTTACGATTACATCTTCAAATGAACAGCTACAACGGCAATTGGAATACACCCTACTAAAGCCTGATTGTCACAGCTGGTGAATTTAGAAAATGCAATCTGATATTTTAGATGAACGATATGCAATAAAATTATGTTTTAAACTTGGAAAAATGCCACAGAAACGTATGGAATGCTTCAGACTGTTTTTGGAGCATCTTGTATGAATCGAGCATCAGTTTTTGAGTGGCATAAGAGATTCAAGGAAGGCGGGTAGTCTGTGAGGGATGATGAGAGGTGTGGGAGGAGTAAGGAAGTCAAGACACCAGAGTTGATTGGCCAAAGGGGTAGGGTTAGTGTTGCTGTGTTGAGGTTTTAAGGGAGTTCAAGGAGAGATTCCGTCGGCAGAGGCTAGCACTCTTCAAATCGGGTCAGTGGCATTTCCAGTAGGACAATGCACGACTCCACAAGTCCATCCTTGTCACAGTCTATTTCACCAAGATCGGAATCAAGACAGTTCCTCAGCCTCCCTATAGTCTAGACCTGGCTCCCTCTTACCCTTGGTTATTCCCTAAGCTCAGAGGCTGTCGTTATGAGATAATTGAGGAGATGAAAGCGGCTGTGACGAAGGTGATTGACACGCATACACAAAAGGACTTGCATGGAGCCTTCGAGAAGTTGTCGGAACGGTACAACAAGTGCATTGCAGTCGGAGGAGTTTACTTCGAAGGGAACTAGAGTTTAACGTGTGTACTATCAATAAAAGTGCACATACGATAAAAGTCGGGAAACTTATCGTATGCTCTTCGTATGTTTACAAGTCATATATTCAATATATGTGTAAAAATAGAATTTGACATTAAATAACCAAAGAAGTTTGAAATGCCACAAAACCAAACGACAGCAATCATTTAAACGCCTGTAAACAGTTATGTGAGGTGTTCAAAATTCATCAATCTTTAAAGCTACTTTGTGGTCATCCATTTAAATATTAAACAGATTTATACTTGCTTTACTTTTGGGGTGACCGTAAATCATTGGCAGAATCGTGTGCGTTATTTACTGGCAGCTTCTAATTTTGTAACGTTGTGAATTAAGTCTTTCCCAAAAGTGTCATCATCTCCTTTTTTAATATTTTTTTTCGAGGAGGTCGGCTGCGAGGAACGTTATTGCCAAGACTACAGGAAAAGAACCTTTCCAAATGATTAATTATCCAGTTTCCTCGGGATAGGCCAGCAATTTTTTAAACATTTTAAATTATCTCTAATTTCTTGCATGAGGTGGAAGCCTGCAAGGATGAACTCTCTCCAATTGATTTTTCAAATTAGCTTACCCTGAGTTTTCGTTGTAAAATAGAAGTTAATTCTTATAGCTACGGTTATATAGGAACAGAGTTCAAATCCTGGATAAGACTTATAACGTTTAGGAAAAAAAAAGATGAACACAACTTTTTCAGTCATGTGTGTGAGTCCGAAGTTTTGCAATATTTTTGCAATGTTGGGCATTAAGCAGATCCGGTTGCTTCTGTTAAGTGCATAAATCTGAAGAACCACTCTGGACTCAGAGATTTTGATCTCGCCTGATACTCTCTTAATACTACTCAATGGGTTTACCTCAATGGCTTTAAGCACGACTTTAGAATCCACGGTTTCAGACCTACTTTACCTTGCCTGATCGTCGACAATCTTGCAGCCAAAGCAGTAATCATTGATTAACTGCTTACTGTACGCTGATCATCTGCCCCTTCACCTTTCCCACAACAATAGTTCTGGTTTTGTGTGGATTAGTTTGGTGGCATATCAACCATTGTAGGTTATCTAATGCCGAATCAATTTCATTAGCACATTACCATAATGTTTCTGTATAAGAACCATTATCTTTCTTATTCCAGATTCAGCTAATTCAGTTTAGTATAAGTACAGATTTTCTTTACACGCAGTTAAATGTCAAAACAGTTCTATATTAAAAAATATATTTTAGCGTAAGTACAGTTTCAGTGTCAAAAACTGTTCCATTTCAAACAATCCAGTTTAGTATATGCGCGCAGTTTAAATGTAAGTACACTTTGTCAAAGCCATTTCTATATTGAGGCCATAAGTTTTTATTCAAGCAACTCTTTTTATTTTTCTAAATTTTTTTTCAAGTCTCCTTTAAGGTTTTCTTGTGTCGGAATCTTGATGGTTAAGGATTTATCCCATAACTTCTGCCCAATGACGGCGTGAAATATAAAACAGATGATGCAATTTGTAAAAATGTAGATTCAGAAATAAAAAAATATTTCACGAATTGATATCCGGGAAAAATATTAAAAAGAAAAGACAAAAAATATCCTTTCTGCTTGATAACAATCAACCAGAAATGCAATGTCAACCCAAAAGAAAAAAAAAAACACCGAGTCGGTTACCAGCGCTAATACGTTAAAGAGCTCAATACACCACGTAGTGTTACGTTTCTCGACAGACGCTTGTGTGAAGTAGGAGCAGTCAGGAGAGGAATTAGAATCGTTCGTCTATGAGGCTTGGACTCTTCGATGTAAGTAGAAGATAGCCGAGACAAAGCACACAGGACAACGACGGGACCAGCTTTCGTGAACAGCGGAATTTTTTCACTGTCTTCCGTTCAATTCGTCTGCCATATGTTACCTTCAAACTCCCACGCGGAGATATGGACACGCTTCCGCGCCCCCGCAATTTCTTCCGGTATCTGGCGATCGGGATGGGTCACTTCCACCGTCTTTGGAATAGCATGTGTGATCGTCATCGAGCGGAAATAACTGTCATGCAATTCACAGGTCATTTTCTTCCGGTGCATCCCTATGTACGGCACGGTGGGGCCTTCACCTTGTCCCATATTTCAGCCAAGCTCATGTACGTGATCTCTTCCGATTACTGGCCATTGGGATGTGTCACTTCTGCTATCTTTGGAATGTCATGTGTGATCGTCATCGAGCGAAAATAACTGTCATGCAGTTCACCGGTCACATTCTTCCGGTACATCACTTTGTGACGGCACGGTGAGATTTTTTACCTTGTCTCATATTGTCAGCCAAGCTGTATTTTACAGTCGAACAAAACTAGAACAGCTTAAACGCTGTGAAGTGTAGGGGGACATGTTATTTGGTAATTATGCTTAGTCCCCCAAAATTTATTGTTGAAGTTTTTTATAGTGTTTTGGTATGTTTGGAAAAAAGCAGAATATAGGCACATGGAGACAAATGAATGAAGATATGAAACAAATGAGTAAAGGATATGAAACGGCGGGAACAAAAGGAACATTCAAAACAAGGCGACAAACAAAACAAATTTATACTCATAACAAAATATGCATTGATATAAAAAATATTGCTAATTCTACGTTGTTAGTAAAATAATCCAGTGTGTATATGTGTGTGTGTGTGTGTGTGTGTGTGTGTGTATGACTAACAGAACTAAACTACTGCAGATGTTAAAAAAGAAAGCCTCCTATTAAGGTTGATTACATATTTAAAATGTCTATTTCTTCTTGTGGTTCGAAACATTCGGTTTCGCGAGACTGGGAAAATTCTCATAGTCAAAGTGTTTTGAAGAAATGAATGTCCGCGAGGCTTATCTTTTTTTTTTTTTTTTGGCTTTTTACTTCTGTTCGTGAATAGGAGTGTCACTCTGGAGAGAGCGTGTCAGCGCTGCAATAGAAATTGTGAAAAAGAGAAAGAGTGTTTGAAGACAACGTATTTATAGTAAATACGTGTCTTGGAATCGGCTCCAAAAAAAACGCAGGACGAAATTTAAGCGGACGTAGTTTTAAGCTGGTCACGTGGTTCTCCTGGCCAATGGTTTCCCCGAGACTGATTATTTGTGTGCGTCCGCCATCTTTGTTGTGGGAACAAGTGGCATACCGCCCAAATTAAATTATTGGAGTGTAAAGTCATATAGAAGCAATCCACAGGTTGAAGAAAGATTTAAAAAAAAAAACGAACAGTTGGTGGAAGGAAGAAACAGACAAACACGGATTCACAAATGCAAAATGCAGATGGGAGAAGTTGGCACTTTTTAGAATTCCTGTGTGTATTTATGTGCGGCGGTCGCGAGAACTCTGCGAAAATCCAACACATAAACCAATCGTTACAATCCGAAATATTCAATGGATCAACCTACCAATCAACCAAATAACCCTACGCAAAACCATAGATCTCAACTATTAAACTTGTACTGGGTCCTCTCTGACCCTGAGTGATGGTGCCCGTCGGGGTCGTACTTGTAGGTCGAATGGATCAAAACATGAATTTAAAAGAAAGGTGAGTTTATGAAGAAAAAGTGGGTTCATATTAAAAATGGTTACAAGTCATATATAATTCATGCATGTAAACCGGATTTGGCATTGAATAACCCATAGTGGTTGATGTGCCGTGAAACTCAAACAACCAACCAACCAACCAACCAAAAATGCTGACTCATATGGTCATCGTCTCCTCTGGTCGGTGTCTTCGCTCTTGACTCAATACCGCCCCCGACTGCTCTAAACCCACATCTTAGAGCCGCCTGACGAGCCCTGCGTCTTGGGCTTCAATGTTTGACTCACTGCTAACTGACCACGTCCTTCCTCCTCCTCTCAGGTCTATCAGTTTTTCACATGCACAGCTCTACGCACCAAAATAGACAAAGGAAAATCTAGACACTCTGGCGCCACTTCAAAGATGTTGAAGGTGATTCCGCCGGCCACCCATAACACACAGTGACTCATACACACATCCATATATATAGACATACACACATTGATGCTCATTACGATTCCACAGAGGCAGAAACTACCTTCCTAGAATTATATGATAATTCTGAGTGTAGATACTTGGCACAAACGACATTTTATAATTAAAGTGGCGACCAGGAAGGATAAAAAATTACCATAAAAACCCAAACCAAAACAAACGACACCCACAATCTAATAATGACTCTTAGATGTTATATGTATATATATATATATATATATATAGGTATTATTTGGTCCAGTTAAACCAGAGTTGGGAGTAATTCCATCAGGACAAGAAAACTATTCAAAAGTGAACATTTAAATTTTCCTGGTAAAGAGCTCAATGTAACAGACATTACAGAGCAATAATTTCATTAAGAAAAAAACACAAACCGGTCATATTAGGATTATAAAATTATTTCCATCCTGTTATGTGTTTTTGATAAAATCAAAAAAACACGAACAAAAATTAACAGGACTTCTTCAGATCTTATGGATAAAATAAATCAGAACTTCTGTTATTTTCATACGTATATATATGTGTGCGTGTGTGTGTGTAAAAGAAAATTCCTTGCATAGCTGTTACTTTAAGTCTCATGTGCTTTAAATAATCTTATGGCGTACGTATGAAAGTGTCTGTTACATTGAGCTCTTTACCAGGAAAATTTAAATGTCCCAGTGATATATATATTCATATTCAATGAGGAGGACAGTGTTCAAATAAAACCTTTGCGAAGAAGGCCCCGAAACAGTCCTCATTCTCTCCTGATGACCCTAATACGATTTTTTGGAAAAGAAAAGAATTAAGGCTAAAACTTTCAATCAACGAAGAAAATCCCATTATGTAGAGTTACTCTGTGGAATTTCGGTAGCAAGGGAAATATTCTTCTGTCAACTCACTTTTTGCTTAGTGTCAATAACTTATTAAGTAATTTCCGTTTTGTTTTATTAAAGATAGAAATGAACAAAATCTCGCACTTATTTCGGTGGCAATATCAACAGTTTAATACGGATATCAATAAAACAACAAAAATGGCGTCCTCACGTTTTTTTAACAGAGGGACACAATCCTAACTACTTAGGAAAACAAATGTTTCTGTTATTTTGTAAATTTCTATGTTTGTTTACATGACGTCAACACTCCAGCACAGTGTCTCCTTGGTGAAGTGTCTACTGTGCTGGAATACAGCACCGTAATGAGCTTGAAATGCAGTCCCGTTTATACGTTCATATTCGGACTAATACTCTTTGAAAAGGTATAAAATTCCTTTTCCCTCAAGGTATGGGTTAATCGTACCACTAATGTCCTTCAAAAAGATTGGCTTTGGCTTTACATAGCCGCTAAACGTTGTTATGCCATGAAATAACGGAGCCGAAATCAAACAGGAACTTCATTTAATTGACCAGCTTAATAAAGTGATTTAATGTCTTTATTTTTCCAGAACATCACAGTCGATTCAGATCTGAGTATCTAATGAATGCATTTTGTTGAACATGCAGAACATTTTTCTTCATTCTTTTTTGTATAATTCTAATATAAACACCAATAAAATTTACTTATTTAGACCGAGGAAATAAGTCAATTTTAAAATTTAATCATCGACGACACAGAAAATAATATTTGAGGAGAATAATTATCCTTTTCGACGCTTTTAAAGTAAAAACATTTATATATATATATATATATATATATATATATATATATATATGTGTGTGTGTGTGTGTGTGTATAACAAAAACACTATATATATATATATATATATATATATATATATATATATATATATATATACGAGGTGCGTATGATAAGTTTCCGGACTTTTTTCGTATGGGCACTTTTATTGATAGTACACGCATGAAACTCAAGTCCCTTTCGAAGTAATCTCCTCCGGATTCAGTGCACTTGCTCTAAGGTTCCAACAACTTCTGGAAGGCCCCATGGGAGTCCTCGTGTTTGAGCGTGTCAGTGACCTTTGTCACGGCTTCTTTCATCTCCTCATTTGTCTCATAACGACAGCCTCTGAGCTGAGGGAATAACCAAAAGGGAGGGGGAGGAAATGTCTTGATGCCCATCTTGGCCAAATAGTCTGTGACAAGGATGGAGTTGTGGACTAATGCATTGTCCTGATGGAAATGCCACTGACCCGATTTGAAGAGAGCTGGCCTCTTCCGATGGAATCTCTTCCTGAACTCATTTAAAACATCAACATAGTAACACTAACCCTAACCCTTTGGCCAATCGACTCAAGTGTATTGACTTTCTTACTCCTCCCATCATCCCTCACAGACTCCCCACCTTCCTTGAATCTCTTACCCACGCAAAAATTGATGCTCGATTCATGCAAGATGGTCGAAAAGCAGTCTGAAGCATTCCATACGTTTCTGTGGCCTTTTTTTCAAGTTTAAAACAAAATTTTATTACTTATCGTTCTTCTAAAATGTCAGATAGCATTTTTGAAATTCACCAGCTTGAGTAGTGTGTATTCCAATTCCTGGTGTAGCTGTTGATTTGAACCTGAAATCATATTTATTAGTTAGTCATCTCATAAGATGTATAGCAATAACATAGTGAGTTTTCCAGGATCTACGACAATTATAAATGCCCATACGAAAAACGTCTGGAAACTTATCGTATGCACCGCATATGCATATATATATATATATATATATATATATATATATATATATATATATATATATATATATTTACATTATGATTCATAAATATTTCTTTAACTCTGGAGGTGGAAACATATATATATATATAATAAAAACACTATATATATATATATATATATATATATGCACATATATATGTATTGTGTATTATATATATATATATATATATATATATTCATAACTTTATTTAACTCTGGAGGTGGAAAAATATATATATAGCAAAAACAGAAACACTCTCTCACTCTCTCTCTCTCTCTCTATATATATATATATATAATAAAAACACTGTATATATATATATATATATATATATATATATATATATATTCTTTTCTTAACTATTTATTTAACTCTGGAGGTGGAAAAAACAACAAGAAAATGCAATTTGAAAATTAAAAAAAAATACATTACAAACCAATATCAGAAAAAGATAAAAAAGAAAAGACTAAAAAAATCTGTACAGTTTGAAAATATTCAGTCAACATTTAATTTTCTTAGGTCTAACAAAATTAAATGCTTGCAGGCATAAAAAGCCTGGCTTCCTGGGAAATAAAATGTAGAAATTTTTTAATTATTTCTGATGTCCACTTTGATAATAAAATGTTGTTGGGATAAAAATGCTGTAGTCAGAAGAATCCCGAAGATCAATCTGGCGAAACCTGGATCGTTAGCTTCTGGCTCTTTTATATATATATATCTATCTATCTATCTATATATATATATATATATATATGTATGTATATATATTGAATACACGTGCTATAATCTAAAAGTTGACATTTTCACACTAGAAGGAACGTCTCTGAAACTGGTAGACAAATTCACCTACCTAGGAAGCAGTGTCTCATCAACCGAAAAAGACATCGACACACGGCTAAAGAAGGCATGGACCGCTATCGATAGGCTATCGATCATATGGAAATCAGACCTGACTAATAAAATGAAACGCAGTTTCTTCCAGGAGGCGGTCATGTCGATACTGCTGGATGGATGCACTACTTGGACGCTAACAAAACGGCAGGCAAAAACCTGGACGGCAATTACACAAGAATGCTGCGAGTAATATTAAACAAGTCCTGGCGGCAACACCCCACAAAGCACCAAATATACGGCCACCTGCCTACCATCACGAGAACTATCCTAGTTAGACGAATCAGACATGCAGGACACAGCTGGAGAAGCAGGGATGAGCTCATAAGTGATGTACTCCTATGGACACCCACAGCTATGTGAGGATACGGGATGTAGCCCTGAAGACCTCCCAGAGGTGATGAACGATAGGGAGAAGTGGCGAGAGAGGGTCAGGGATATCTGTGCTGACGACACAACATGATGATGATGATGATGATGTACCTAAATATATTGCTATATGAAGGGGGTCACAATATACAAGGGAGCCATGTGACAGCTAGTAACTCTACTAATAAAATGGCGAGCTTTTTTTGCTTAACATTTGAAAATATTATACTATAACAATAATTAATCCGTGGTTACAATAACTTGAACAGAAGAGGAAAATATTTTTCGTCACAACTTACTTGGAGACAAAATCATTCAGAACTGTCTAAAATTACATGCAGGCCATGAATATAGGTTATCTTAAATTGCATGGGATCCACATGACAGCTTATAAATCTAGTAATAATAATCTCGTGTCATTTTTTGCTTCGGATTTGAAAATGATATACTATAAAAACCACTAATCCTTGATCACAATTCCTGAGACAAGAGAGGGAAAAATATTTGACGTCACTACTTATTTGGAAAAAAAAATTATACAAAACTGTCTCATTTAACCTATTAAGATGATGATGACTTATGACTGAGGCAAGAAACTAAAAAAAAAAAAAAATTGGATGTCCTGGTGTTGTATGCTCATAATCATAACAACACAATAATAAAGACAGACTCAGGAAGACTTCTTTAACAAAATATTTACCTCTCACTTTATTGCAAGGGTTCGAAAAGGGTTACTCAAGGTTTGCGTGTGAGAGGGAGCTAAAGACCGAAAAGAAACTGTAATATTTTGACCCCTACTCTTATGGCCGTCAACGTTGTGTCTTTCTCGTTCTCCTGATGCTCAACCAGAAGCCCTGGGGTCCACTCTGTTGGGTGCTGGCTTTCTTTACTGCATCTTATCAGCAACTTCTCTGATTCCGAAACTCCATCGGGGTTCCCGAGGGCCCCCCTCGGCCGGGTGTGGCTTTCTCTACCACACCACGTCTATAACTCCATCTCCAACTATAACTGAAACTCGAACTCAACTGACTTCTGTCTTGACTGAGTTATATAATAGTTCAAAACCCACTCGATCGCCCACTCGATCTTTGAAATCGCATGTTTGATCGTCATCAAGCGGAAATAACTGTCATGCAGTTCACAGGTCACTTTCTTCCGGTGTATCACTCTATGAGTGTACCATGGGAATTTTTTTTAGCTCGTCCCATTTCATCAGCCAATTTCCGCACACGCGATTTCCTCTCATAACTGCCATTAGAATGTGCCACCTCCTTCCGGTGCATTACATTGGAATGGCATTTTTGGCCGGGTCGAAGGTCAAAATATAACACTGGAAGCTGCTCTTATAACAATTAAGAAAACATTGATTCCAATTCTCTAGCTCAGAGGATGTATTTTTTACTACAAGACGCGTTCTAAATGACCGCCATTGGTGGGACGATATAATGATGATGATGTTATATATATATATATATATATATATATATATGAGAAAAATATTGTACAGCATACATGTGCGAAAGAATTTACAAGTGTAGTTTTGTGCATGGCTCAAATTGCTTCAAAGATGAAGTCTATTCGACGAGCAAAAGGATGGAGACAACCACCATTTCCAGAAGAGATGGTAGAAAAATCGTGGAATCTTTCATGAAATCTACAACTCTTCAAATTCTTCTTGTCCAGTCGGCTGGGGCTGTAGAATACACCGACTGTTTCTCTTCAGAGGGGTAAGGCCCCCTCCCCAGCGATTGTCCTGGATATGACACTAAACATTCTGATGGTGAGGTTCCAGCAGTGCTGGAGCTTTGCGGAATGCGGAGTACCCCTTCATTGCTATCGCTCCCAGGTCCACTCTCGCCCGGAGTGGTAGCACCTGATAAGGGTCCCATCTATGGTTTAAAAAGAACTAAACCTTGCTTCTTTCACTATACTGATTTTTGCATTTAAACTGCGTATTTATGCTAAAGTGAATTGTTTAAAATATAACTGTTTTCACATTGGAACTGCGTACTACTTCTGAACTGAATTGCTCGAAATAGAAGTGTTTTTGACGTCTAAACTGTGCACTTATGCTGAACTGAATTATCAGAAATAAAACTGTTTGACATTTAACTCTGTGTATTGCCCAGTCAGCTGGGACTGTAGAATACACTGACTGCAGGAATAAGGCCTCCAAACGAGTTTCACTAAACAATCTGATGGTGAGGTTCCAGCAATGCTGGAGCTTTGGCAAATGCGGAGTACCCCTTCATTGCCATTTCTCCCAGCTCCACTCTGGCCCGGAGTGGTAGCACCTGATAGGGCCCTATCTATGGGTTAAATAGAACTAACAGCAAACTTATGCAAAAATGAATTGTTTGAGTCAACTGAATAGCTTGAAATAGAAATGCTTTTGAAAATTAAACCGTACTTCCATTTAAACTGCGTGCTTATGCTAAACTGAATTATTTGAAATAGAACTGTTTTTCGACATTAAAACTGTATTTACACTTAACTGGATTGTTACATATAACTGCTTGAATAGTTCGAAATAGAAATGTTTTTACAATTAAACTGTGTACTCATGCTAAACTGAATTGTTTTAAAAAGAACAGATTATTTACATAAAAATGGATACGGCGTTAAATAACTTACAAAGGTTGATATGCTATAAAACCAAACCAAACCTAACCAAACCATCGAATTTCTCATTAAAAATTTGTTTTCCTCTTTGCTCATCATCAAGCTGGTGTAATTTCATTTAAATAAACTATGTATTTATTCAGAAATGTACATCTCAAATGAAAAAACATAGTTTATTTTGTTTCCTTCCGTTGTTTGATTGCTTATCATCACTCTTTATGAGTAATATAATGCAGGGATAAGAAGAGTCATGCCTTTACCGACAGCGTCCATCTTAAAGTAAATGTAATAGCATGACTGGAGTTCGAACTTCGAGGCCGCACTACAGTAATTTAGCTATAACGTCACAATGATTCCCCAGTAAAAGTTCTTTTAAAACATCCAATATATATAGATATATATTAGGTTGGTGCAAAAATATTGTCGTTTTCTCACATATGTTACATTTATATATGATTTCTGAATTAATTCATTGATATATATTGCCATGTTATATATCATTTTGAAGCACATTTTTCGCTCAGTTGAATCGGGTTATTCCTTTCCGTTCTCAATCTCTTCATTCATTTTTTGCAGGCTTTTCGACAGCATGGACAAAATTCAAATCCGCACGATTTTCTTGTTCCAGTTCAAACTAGACCGAAAAGCTGCTGAGACAGCTCGTGATATCAATGATGCGTTTGGCCCAGGAACCACTAACGAACGTGTGGCAAACGGTGGTTCAAGAAATTTCGCAATGGTGACGAGAGCCTCGAAGATTAAGACGGTCGCGGCCGGCCGACTGCGGTTGATAATTGAAGCCGATCCTCGGAAAACCACACGAGACACGAGAAGTTGCTGTTGAAATCGAGGTCGACCACTCAACAGTCGTTCGCCATTTATAGTAAATAAGGAAGTCAAAAAAGTTAGATAAATGGGTGCCGTATGAATTGAACGATAATCAAAAGAATCGTCGTTTTGGGGTGTCTTCTAGGCTCCTTCTCCGCAACAAAAACAACCTATTTCTCGAGTGGATTGTGACGTGTGATGAGAAGTGGATCCTCTACGACAACCAGCGGCGTTCGGCACTGTGGTTGGATGCCGGAGAAGCTCTACAACACTGCCCGAAGCCGAAATTGCACCAAAAAAGGTTATGGTGATTGTTTGGTGGTCTGCGGCCGGTCTCATCCATCACAGCTTCTTGAATCCGGGAGAAACGATTACGACGAAGTACTGCCGACAAACTGACGAAATGCACCAGAAGCTCCAACGTATGTGCCCGAGATTGGTCAATATGAAGGACCAATTCTCCTCCATAACAATGCTCGCCCGCATGTGGCTCAACTGACCCTGTAGAAGCTGAATGAATTGGACAACGAGACACTGCCTCATCCGCCATATTCCCCGGACCTCTCGCCCACCGATTATCACTTTTTCAAGCGTCTCGACAACCTCCTGCGCGAAAAATGCTTCAAAAGCCGAGATGATGCCGAATCGTCCTTCAAAGACTTCCTCGCTTCCAGAACTCCGAATTTCAATGCTAATGGGATAAATAAACTTGTTTCTCATATGGAAAAATGTGTCGAATCTAATGGTTCTTATTTCGATTAATAAAGTTTATTATGAAAGGAGTTATGATCTTTTGAAGTTGAACGTCAAAAACGACATTACTTTTGCCCCAACTTAATATATATATATATATAGTGACTGAAAGGTATCTTCTTCGTGATGGCATTAATGCTTTGGCCGAATATCTCGCCTAATGGATAGAGTGTTCGCCAGTAGTCCGGGAGACCTAACACGTCTTGAACTTTTTCGGTCATGTGATGTCTTCATGATCATCACGTCTCGATGCTAGCACAGATTTCCCTGACTCTCTCTCTCTCTCTGTCTCTCTCTCTCTCAGTCGTCATTTGTCTCTATCGCCTATCGCTCCTAGAAAGTCTTCCGCACTTCATCCTGTGTCGGTATAGAGCTGTTGTATGTTAAGTTCCGGTTGGTCGCGCAACACTGACGCGTCCATTGAAGTCGTCCACAGGAGAATGTCACTTATGATCTCATCGTTGCTTCTCCAGTGGTGTCCTGTTCGTCTCATTTGGATGGCTTAAAGATAAGAGGTTGTTGGCCGTACAGCTGTTGTTTCGTGGCAAGTTGCTTCCAGGATATCTTCAATATAGCTCCAAGCATTTTACTACAGTTCCTAGCTTTTCCTCTATATAGTTTGTCAGCGTCCGTGTGGTACATCCTACGGTTGTATTAAAACAAATGCAGCTTGGAATAAATTCTGTTTTATATTTTTGGATAAGTCAGACTTCCATAGGATCGATAACCTATCGATAGCTTTACATGCAGGAACTTGGCGCATATTGTTGTCATTTTCTCTTGATCTGCCGTAGCTATTAAAGGATGTGAACTTTCTACGAATTTCAGATGGACTTCAAATCACATGTACTCTGTTTTGGTTGCATTCACGTGGAAGCTAATGCCTTCTGCTGCCGGCTCCAGGCTATGCAATCGGAATTCGGCTTTGGTTGGTGTAGGCAAGAAGGCAAGAAGCGTAGGCAAGAAGCGCTGTCCTCTGTGTAGTCGGTGTTCGTTATTGTTTCAGCAGGGTAGTGTCTACTTTTTACCTGACTCCA
>CAUZXS010000642.1:60000-90000 GCA_963585895.1 Sepioteuthis lessoniana
CTGTGAGGGATGATGAGAGTTGTAGGAGGAGTAAGGAAGTCAATAAACTAGAGTTGATTAGCCAAAGGGTCAGGGTTAGGGTTAATATGTTGAGGTTTTAAGGGAGTTCAGGAAGAGATTTCGTCGGAAGAGGCCAGCACTGTTCAAATCGGGTCAGTCTTATTTCCACCAGAACAGTGCACCAGTCCACAGCTCCATCCTTGTTACAAACTATTTGACCAAAATGGGCATCAACACAGTTCCTCAGCTTCCCTGTAGTCAAGACCTTTGTTCTCCGAGACTTTTGGTTATTGCCTAAGCACAGAGGCTGTCGTTACGAGACAATTGAGGAGATGAAAGAGGCTGTGACGAAGGTCATTGACACGCTCACACAAAAGGATTTCCATGGGTCCTTGAAGAAGTTATTGGAATGGTACAACAAGTGCATTGCAGCCGGAAGAGATTACTTTGAATGGGACTAGAGTGTGTACTATCAATAAAAGTTCCCGTACGAAAAATGTCTGGAAACTTATTTAATGATCCTCGTATTTGTAAAAACAGAATTTATCATTAAATAAGCAATGATGATTGATAAAACCCAACTCAACCAAACCAATGCAATCTCATTTTTTCCATTCTCTTTTGATTCATCTATCAGACCAAAAATATATTTTAAATATTTTGTGACGAAACATTCAGAAAGATAAAATTTTAAAATGATATTTCTAATTGCTTCTGGGGGTAATTCCAGATGATTTTGTGGGGAGTTCCCATAGTGTAGTGGCTAACGCACTAGAACGTAACATCTTAGTCACCGAGTATGAATTCCAGTCGATCTATAACGTTTACTATGAATTGAATTACCCCGACCAGTGTATACCGTAATCTCCATCACTGGAGCTCGAACCAGCGACTACAGATTGCAAACTCTACAACTGAGCCACCAGTTCCTATCGCACACAAGTGACGCCAAATTTACACTGCTGATGACACCTAATAATGTCGAAACAGCTGTTCAGTGTTCCCGTATATCGTGCGTAGATGTTCGTCGGATTTTCTAGTCGTGGTAATTCAATTCACAATATTAATTCCTCTACTTAAAAATACATATGGGGATGTATTTATCTCTGTTTCCCACCAGACAGGACTTGACGCAAGGTCTTTTTTTATCGTGGAGGTTTTAGGGAAGAGGTACATCGATCATGTGCTGAGACTCTTGCTCTTCTAGACTGTACTGGAAATAGACTCACTATATGCAATGTGAGCCAGATGAGTCTGCTGGACTCGGACTTAGAAAATGTAACGCGAGTCTGGCACCTATGTCTGCTCATAGATTAAACTAAACCTAAATTCTAGTCAGTGATGTATTCAATAGTACCACTATTCTTAATCGGGAAGGATGGCTTTGGTAAAAAATAACTCACTTAGATTGATATGTCATTAAACAAAGATTCCTTACCAAACCAATCAGATTTCTTTAAACGTGGAATCAATCATCTTGTTATTCTGCAATCGTTAGAATTGAAGACAATTACATTTGTTTTATATACTCTCACATATAGCCCAGTAAACCGTGGCTGTAGATTAGGTTGACTACATATCTTCAGTCAGGTCCTTCGAACGCGTGTCCTAGATATAACACTAAACTTCAGCTGATGGTAAGGCTCCGGTCCTGGAGTTTTGGACAATGTGAAGTACCACTTCATTGCCATTACTCTCAGGCCCACTTTGACACATAGCGTTGGTATTTGTCAGATTCCTATCTATGAGTCAAATTTTTGTGGTCTTGAAGGGCCAGAAATGAATAACACAAAGAGATTAAAGGTTTTCAGTTGTATATATTTACGGAAATACAGACAGTAACGGTTACCAGTAACTGACTAGAAATGCTTGACTGGTTTATCGAATCAGTTACTGTTTATAGCGTTGGGGAGGGTCAATGCAATGAGGTCATGGGGTACATCACCGTGACCCAAATGCAACTATTCAATTAGTGACTATAGTAGAGTTTTTTTGTTGTTTTTTTTACCTGCGTTAGAACAATAAATATCATTGCTTGAGACAATTTATCTCAGAGTAAACAATAAAAAGCAATTCTTGAAAGTCTTTAAATGTGTAAGAATAATAAATAGAGAAGTTTAAAAACATTTAATTGGGTACAAATACTTAATAGCAATACTTGAAACCATTAAATAGTGTACAAGCACTAAATAGCATCACTTAAAACCATATAAGTGTTCAAACACATTCTTTACATTAAATAGAATTATTAGTGTTAATAATAGTACTTTAAACCATTTAACTATGTGCAAACAATAATTTACATTAAATAGACTTATTAGTGTTAAATAGAAATAATTGAAGCCATTTGTGTGAAAAATCGAGCTCTGACTAGTTTAAAATATATTACAAACTATAAATTAACAAATTATATATATATATATATATATATATATATATATATATAAGCAAGATTGATTAAGAAATAAAAACACATTTTGTCTGTATAATTTAATTAAGATCCTTTCGAGTTTCCTGGTAAGTGTCAAAGTTTCAGGTTGGAATAGGTGTATGGATTTAACAAAAGTGTCCCGAGCGCTTTCAAACACTTCATTGGCCATCATCAGGGGTTGCTTGCATGTGTAAGGAGTGTTTTTTTTATGAGTTTTGAAAGATTTCTTTTTGTTTTCATAACTTAACATGCAAACGCAGAGTTGGATAAAACTGAGTTACGGATGAATTTAAAAACAGAATACTATCAACGGAAATAAAATATAATATTATCAAAAAATTCGTAATATTAAAAAAAAGACACTTATCAGGAAACTCAAATTATACAGACGAAATGTACTTTTACTTTTTAATCAAACATGCTTGAATGAACGGCTGCTGCCTAATCACACACACACACACACACACACACACACACACACACACACACACACTCACACACACACACACACACACACACTCACACATATATATACATATATATAAAGAAAAACAATAATTAATAAGAAAAAAAAAACATAAACATCACTGACTGTCGGTCGTGTTTGTAAATAAACACAGTTTTAAAGTCAAAATTTTTCGTTTATTCTTCTAAATTTTAAAAACAATTTAACAAACGCTGCTTAGATTTTCATATCTATAACTTAATTATGAAAAATCACAATCACTTTTGTTTTAATTGCAAGAATTTTTAAATCGGAATCACTCAAATATAGCAATCAAGCAACCAACAATAATATCATTAGAATTTAGGAACAAACAAGAAGCAACAATAAATAAGCAAAAATTATTAATTAAAAATATTAAAAAATGCAACAAATTAAATTAAATCAAATTAATTCAAAGTAAATAAGTTCAAATTACTGCTTTTAAAAAATCAAACTTATAAAAGTCTTTTTGTCTCAAAATTCAGTTGAATGTTTGAAGTTTTCTTTTTTTACTTAACTTCTTACAAGTAATATTATCATTTTCCTTGCTACAAAAACATATATATATATATATATGTCATCGGCGTAGTTTTCGTCGGTAATTGTTTTTGCGGTGTACCTTCTGCTACTTTTCTTTGTCAGCTCGAAGCCGTTTTCTCTGATTTTATCAATCGCTGACTTATATACTCACGGGAAATGAACGCGTTTAGAATATTGCAAAAATTTTGACTCAACCAAATAATTGTTAATTTGGCAATTAATATTTTGAGTATTACGAATTAATTATAAATACACTGAAACAACAGAATAACTCTTCAAAATCGTTTTGAAAATTACGACATGCTCTTGTGGGATACGTTGTCATGTAAACTGTCCTGGGCACTTCAATCCAGAAAGGCTTTTAAAAGTTTTATGACTCTGCTGACAGATATATTGGTTATCAATATTTGTTGGTGGCGTGTTCTCACCATTAATATATATATATATATATATGAACATCGTTTTAGCTTAAATAACCAACAACGGTTGATATACCATTAAATACAATCCACTAAACCAAATCTCTCTGGTAAAATTGTCATTATCACTCAGATAATTATCATCAGTAATGATTTATACTACCTAATCTTGTACTTAACCACCCTTATTAACAGCTTTCTATCCATGACAATTTAGCTGACAGCTGTGTAATAAAACTTTTAAAAGCCTTTCCGGACTGAAGTGTCCTGGACTATTAACATGACAACGTCTCTCAAAATAGGAGAACGTAATTTTCAAACATTTTTAAAACGGCCAGAGAAGAAGGTAGATGGCAATTACACAAGAATGCTGCGTGCAATCTTGAACAAGTCCTGGTGGCAACACCCCACAAGACACCAACTGTACGGCCATCTGCCTCCTATCACGATAACTATTCAAGTTAGACGAACCAGACATGCAGAACACTCCTGGAGAAGCAGGGACGAACTCATAAGTGATCTACTCTTATGGACCACCACACATGGCCGTGCAAAAGCAGGACGACCAGCACGAACATACATTCAGCAACTATGTGAGGATACGGGATGTTGTCCTGAAGACCTGCCTAGGGCGATGAACGATATGGAGGAGTGGCGAGAGAGGGTCAGGGATATCCGTGCTACCAGCGCGACATGATGACGATGAAAGTTGTCTTCGTTGATTTATTGATTGTTTAGAATATTCAGAACGCCACATACCAAGCTATATAAACGATTTAATAGATAGATAGATAGATAGATAGATAGATAGATAGATAGATAGATTTGATTTTTCCTATATTCTGTGCGAATTTATGTACCTGCCCAATAAAATTTGATATAGAAAGATATAAAGTACTTCATATTGGATCCGAAAAACTTTAAGCTTGATTATCAATTTAAAAAGAACCAAAAAAAAAAAAAAATTAATTAGAACGGCAATCTAGGGGGTAGCTTAAATGACACATATTTTTTTAATTGTATCGAAGGAAAATTGATGGTTAGAAATCTTCATTCAAGAGAAGCAAATGGTTTAAGACGTATCCATTGGCCTAGTGGTTAGAGTGTTGGCCAATGGCCCAGGAGACCAGGGTTTAATCCCAGATCGAGTCATACCACTGACTCAAAAAATGATACTTGATATACTTGTAATATAATGGCCGAGGGATTTCGGTTTATTCCTTTGGGTTTAGTTAGGCTGAGAACCTTTCGGCTTTGCACATGGGTTAGTTAGGTGCAACATTAATACAGTTGTTTCCGCGCGCACGCGCAGAGCGGACGTGTCACTCAGAGATGTCACAATAGCCCGAGATGAGAAACAGAGGCTAGCGAGTGCGAATGACGTCACGAACAGCAAGCGCACGGAGGATTTTGGGAGATTTTGAAAAAGTCAATTAGTTGAAATGACACCTGCAAGAGAGTTCAGGAAGAGATTCCGTCGGAAGAGGCCAACACTCTTCAAATCGGGTCAGTAGCATTCCCACCAGGACAATACACCAGTCTACAACTCCATCCTTGTCACAGACTATTTGACCAAGATGGGCATCAACACAGTTCCTCGGCCTCCATATAGTCTAGACCTTGTTCTCTGTGACTTTTGGTTGTTCCCTAAGCTCAGAGTCTGTCGTTATGAGACAATTGAGGAGATAAAAGTGGCTGTTTCGAAAGTCATTGACATGCTTACACAAGAGGACTTCCATGGGGCCTTGAAGTAGTTGTCAGAACAGTACAACAATCAGTTGTATTTTGACTTTCGACCCGGCCAAATATGCCGTTTCAAAGTGATGCACAAGAAGGAAGTGACACATTCCAATGGCAGTTATGGGAGGAAATCGCGCAGGTGAGCTCGGCTGATAATATGGGACAAGGTGAAGGTCCAACTTCAGAGTGATGCACCGGAAGAGAGTGACCTTTTAACTGCATGACAGTTATTTCCGCTTGATGACGATCAAACATGCCATTCCAAAGATTGAGTGGGCGATTGAGTGGACGTTGAACTATTATATAACTCAGTCAAGACAGAAAAGATCAGTTGGAGATAAGTTGCTGATAAGATGTGGTAGGGAAAGCCACGCTAGGCCGAAGGGGCTCTCGGGGCCCCCGAAGATTTGGGGTCCAGTGAAGTTGCTGATAAGATGCAGTAAAGAAAGCCATCACCCAGCAGAGTGGGCCTTCGGTTGAGCTACCCTGGAGAACGAGAAAGACACAACGCTGACGGTCATAAGAGTGGGGGTCAATATATTGCAGTTTCTGTTCGGTCTCCAACTCCCTCTCACAGTAAAACCTTGAATAACCTTTTCGAACCCTTACAATAAAGTGAGAGTTACATATTTTTATAAAGAAGTCTTCACTCGTCTATTTAATTATTGTGTCGTTGTGATTTATTCTGCATGTATATGCATGTGCATGTGTAGATGTGAATCTGCATATGACTATACAACAAATCGAATTGCAGCCAGGGGAGATTACTTCGAAGGGGACTAGAGTTTCATGTGTGTACTATAAATAAAAGTGTCCATACGAAAAAGGTCTTTAAACATATCGTATACACCTCGTATATACAATGTTTTATAAACGAACATACATAGATATGCAAATGTTTCTGCAGCATCGCTTTGTAATGATAATTTGACGATAAATACTCAGTTATTTTTGTAACGTTTTTGTTATTATGAAATTCACACTTTGTACTTTCAGTTTGCCCATTTTACGAGCGTGAAATCATAGATTAGATTATGATGCGTCCTCTAACAAACCTGAAATAATAATAGCTGATGAAGGTACTCAGATAATTTAGGTTATGTTTTAAAATTTGAAGTCTGAAATGCGTTTTCCAACCTGCTTTAAAAAAACCCAGAAATTATTAATAACCCAACCCATTATATATATATACATATATATATATATATATATATATATATATATAGAGAGAGAGAGAGAGAGGAAATAATAACAAGGCAATCGAAATGGAAGGAGAGATTTATTGAGAAGTCGACACTATAGCGTTTCAGAACCATCATCAGGACTATGAGGGGTGATATTACTGATGTTAAGGCAACGATGGATGTTTAAAATGCAAAATACAAAAACCTAGGGGAAAATTTGAATAACAAGAAAAAGTGGGGCGTTTAATTAGTAAATCAGCGTTTGTTGATTGGAATTACGTCATTTGACTTACACATAAATATATATATATATATATATATATAAATTAATTCTGTGAATTGAATTAAAAGGAACAATCTATGCAACATATATATTATTAACATACCAAAATACAGTGCTTAATGAACGGCTATTAGATGAGAAACCGACATATACGTGGTGTTTTCAATAAGTTTCCAGACTTTTAAAAAGGTATTTAAGATTTTCGCAGACTCTTGAACATGTATGTTATTGCTGTACATATTATGAGATGACTGACCAATTTTTATGATTTCAGGTTCAAAGGAGCAGCTGCAGCAGGAATTCGAATACACCCTACTAAAGCCTGATTGTCACTGTTGGTGATTTCAAAAATTGCAATCTAACACTTTAGAAGAACGATATGCAATAACATTTTGTCTTAAACATGGAAAAAATGCCACAGAAACGTATGGAATGCTTCAGACTGATTTTTGACCATCTTGCATGCATCGATCATCAGTTTTTGAGTGGCATAAGAGATTCAAGGAAGGCACGGAGTCTGTGAAGGATGATGAGAGGTGTGGAAGGAGTAAGGAAGTCAGAACACCAGCGTTCATTAGCCAAAGGTTAGGGTTACTATGTTAAAGTTTAAAGGGAGTTCAGGTGGAGATTCTGTCGAAAGAGGCCAGCACCCTTCAAATCGGCTCAGTGACATTTCCACCAGGATAATACACCAGTCTACAACTCCATCCTTACACAGACTATTTGACCAAGATGGGCATCAAGACAGTTCCTCAGCCTCCCCATAATCAAGACCTTGCTCCCTGTGACTTTTGCTAATTCCCGAAGCTCAGAGGCTGTCGTTATGAAACAATTGAGGAGATGAAAAAGGCAGCTACGAAGGTCATTGACACGCTCACACAAGAGGACTTCCATGGGGCCTTGAAGAAGTTGATGGAACGGTAAAACAAGTGAATTGCAGCTGGACGAGATTACTTAGAAGGAGACTAGAGTTTCATGTGTGTACTATCAATAATGTGCCCATCCAAAGAAGTCTGGAAACTTATTTAATGATCCTCCTTTTTTAAAATATATAAAAGAAACTCCTCTGCAGAGTAAACGTATCAATAAAATTTAACGGATAAGGTCCATTATAAATCTATCTCAACGAAACTTTTAATTAAAAGGCTGTTTCATCAGATGGAATATAAAATTTGATGGAGTCTTTTCGTTACACCAGGATTACAATCTGCTCGAAGCAAAATATATAAATCAATATATTATATGTAGAAGTTAACATATATATATACGCTCACCCATGGGGGTTGAGCTCTCTGGTGACGGAATTTTCGGCGACCGATCGCATAATGCAAAGCTCTTCGAACAAATTGAGCACTCTGGTATCCGGTAAGTGGAGGTGCCCGTGGTGTAATAGTTTTCGTCGTAGGAAATGGACACAGCAACTGGAGTTCAAATCCTAGACGAGACTGATTGCATTTCACATATCCCTAATACCCTTGTGAAAGGTATGAATCCAATTATTCTCCCTCCAGCTATGGTTAAATAGTAGGACAGACTGATTTCTTCAGCCTTGGTTAGACAGGAGAAGGAAAACTCTTCATTCAAACCTGTTAAACTCCGCTTAAAAATTGACCTTATGTCATATCCTGCCCGAGCGGAGGGGTTGGTAAATATGGTATCTGATAAGGTATAAAAATGTAAACAAACAAACGCTGTTGTTACTGTTGCTACATAATACCATATAATTCCTTAGCCAACGTGGTACGCTTGTTAGCCGAGTGGCTTGATACTAAGTCTAAAGTAAAGTTGGGCGGATTTCGATCCCAGCTTTAAGCGTACTACGTGTCTAGCCACACTGATGAACTGGCTGAAGACCACTTGCTGGAAGAACGCAGTTATATCCCGATAGATAATCTCATGGAAATGTTGACTTTCTTTATGGAGAAAACCAACTTCGGGATGGGATCGGTTAGAAACCGAGAAGAAGAAGGACCGTGTATGGGTTCGCCATTGTCACCAGTTTGGTTAACATATACATGGAATACTTTGAAGAAATGGCATTAGGATCTACATCACTAAATCCCTCTATGTGACTTAGATACGTAGATGACACATTCATTCTCTGGCCTCACCAGGAAGATATTCAGATATTACTTGATCACGTGAACTCAATATGAAAATCTGTACAGTTTAGTATGGAGAAAGAGGAAGACAACAAATTACTTTTTCTCGATGTATTAGTAACACGCACAAAGCAAGGATTCAGGTCATCTGTGTACCGTAAGCGGACCTTCATCGGACAGCACCTCAATTTCAACTCCCATTATCCATATACGGTAAAGAAAGGAATTGTCCGTTGCTTACAACCTCGAGCAAAAACCATTAGTAACGATACTGATGCATATCAAGAAGAAATGATAAGCCTGAGACACAACCTCCATCGTAACAACTACCCAGAGCGCATAACATCGGTTCCAAGAAACCAAGATAGGAGGATAGAGGTCAATACCCGAAAACTCACCATGGTATGTCTGCCCTATGTCAAAGGACTAGCCGAAAGGATCCAAAACATATGTGGTCCATATGACATCAGCACAGTATTTTACTCTCTGGAGGTATCTTTCCCGGGTCAAGCCACCAACGGAATTAAACATGATCAAGAACTGTGTTTACTTCATCCTTTGCAGTTGTGGTAAAATATACAAAGGTGGGACAGGTCGCCCATTAAAAGTAAGGCTAGAAGGACATCGGAAGGTAGTAGTACGAGGTGAGATTGAAAAGTCGGGTATGGCGGACCATATATGCCCTTATGGAATAAAGTTGAGATAATTGATAGGGCAGAACATTGGAGAATTAGACACCTTAAGGAATCAGCACATATGTTGGGCTATAATGACCTGCTGAGTAGACCAAGTATAGAGTTGAATATAATATGGGAACCGATAGTTAAGAAGGCTTGATGAGAGAAAAAAATCTGAATATGAGCACAGGTAAAAAAAAAAGATCATACATAATAGTAGTAATTCTAGCCAAGTAAGAACATTAAGTTTATAAGTCACCAAAATTCCATCAAATTTGTCCAGCAGGACACATGGCGTAACAGTTATAGGCGTTTGTTCCCTAAGCTTCTAAGGAGACAATCATCTGGAGGCTGCAGGTTCAATCCTGACTGCAAGCGAGTAACAATACAGGAATACTTAACACTTGTTATGGCTAACGGAATCAGAATAGGCGACCCCCGTGGATTCACAAAAGGACGTAGTTCAAAATTCCTTGAAGGTTACTGAGTTCGACAAACACCTGAAGAAGGCCGGAGGACATATCGGCCGTGACGTTGTGTAAATAACAATAAAGATGAACATAATTGTCCTAAAACCCTTAATGATAAATACTAAACTGGATTGTTTGATTAAACGGAATAGCTTGAAATAGAAATTTTTTTGACAATCAAACCGTACTTACATTTAAACCGCGTTTTAAATAGACAAAAAATCTGTACTTATACTAAACTGAATTAGCTGAATTACAACTGCTTGACTAAACTGAATAGTTAGAAATAGAAATATTTTTCTCAATGAGACTGTACTTATATTTAAACTGCGTGCTTATGCTAAATTGAATTATTTGAAATTGAACTGTTTTTGACAGTGAAACTTTACTTACACTAAACTGTATTGTTATACATAACTGCTTGAATAGTTTGAAATAGAAATGTTTTGACAATTAAACTGTGTACTCATGCTAAACTGAATTGTTTTTAAATCATCATCATAATCATCATGTCGTGTCGCCAGCACGGGTATCCCTGACCATCTCTCGCCACTTCTCCCTATCATTCATCGCCTCCGGCAGGTCTTCTGGGCTACATCCTGTGTCCTCACATAGCTGCTGTATGTAAGTTCGGGCCGGTCGTCCTGCTTTTGCCTGGCCATATGTGGGGGTCCATAGGAGTACATCACTTATGAGCTCGTCCTTGCTTCTCCAGTAGTGTCCGGCGTGTCTGGCTCGTCTAACCTGTATAGTTCTCGTGATGGGAGGCAAGTGGCCATATAGTTGGTGTCTCGTGGGGTGTTGTCGCTAGGACTAGTTCAATATTGCTCTCAACATTCTTGTGTAGTTGCCGTCAAGTTTCTTCTCCAGCCGTTTAGTTAGCGTCCATGTAGTGCATCCATATAGCAGTATCGATACAACCGCTGCCTGGAAGAAACTGCGTTTCATTTTATCGGTCAGGTCTGATTTCCATATGATTGAGAGCCTATCTATAGCAGTCCATGCTTTCGTCAGTCGTGTGTCGATGTCGTTTTCGGTTGATGAGACGCTACTTCCTAGGTACATAAAAATGGACTTGGCGTTAAATAACCTACAAAGGTTGATATGCCATAAAAACCAAACAATCATACACAGACAGATACATTCTCTCTTTCTCTTAATCTCACCCACAGACCTACGTATTCTCTCTCTTCTCTCAATCTCAAACCTTTACACACACACACACACACACACACACACACATACTCACACACACACATCCTCTCTTTCTCTAATTCTCACACACAGGCTCTTAATCTCTTTCACTCACACTTTTTTTTCGCGCACACATATATACATTTATTATTTCTATCTCACTAACACACATTTTCTGTCTTGGTAACTTACACTCTCTCACTTAAACACATTCATCTCCACGCACAAACTCACTCTGTCAGTCCATCTTTCGCTCTCAATTACACAAATATACATACTCTCTTATTCTCTCTCTCTCTCTCTCTCTCTCTCTCACACACACACACACACACACTTCTTCTGTGTCGAATGTTTTCCTGGTAATCATATTCAACCAGAAACAAAACAAGTACTTTAGCGGATGGAGCACTTATTTTGATGCTGGCACTGACCTCTCATTTTCCTATAACCCCTGTCTTTTTCTTCTTCTTTAGACATGCAGCAGCCATTTTTTCATCACCTGTAACAATCCAATGGAAAAAGGAAAAGTCAGACTTCGTGGTTAAAAGATTGCTGGCAATGGAAGAACGTTGCGTTTGGTTGTCAAACGAAAGTCCAGGAGGAACGTAAATTTTCTCTTTGCACGTTTTACCATTTCGCTTGAACATGACGCATGAAGTTTTTCAGACAAATCTCTGATACTTTGACCTGGATCTAGTTCTCTCGTCTCCTTCAAAAGTTCTTTATTTAGAGGAGGTCGTCTTCTAGAGCGGCTTTTGTCGGATATGTCACAATCATCATTTTTAAACCTTTTAGACATTCAATAACAAACTGCACCTTGCAGTGCTTTCTCAGTGGTGCACCGAATATAGCGAAGGAACTAACGTTTATTAAATTTGAGGAGGTTTGGTCTATTGCATGAAACAACTCGATTACGCCACAATGATTAAGTACCTCTTTCTTCAATTTTCTAATCTGTCGTTGAAGCAAACTTTTTCCCATCTTGAATTATTGCCGGGTTTTCTCTATTTGCTTTTTTAAACAAGAAACTTTCATAAAATATTTTTTTCTAAATTTTGTTGTTGTTGACAAATGAACAAATTATACACAAAATTTATTACTTTTATACACGTTAATTTGTATTTTAATTTTCCTATAACCTTTCAACTTAAAAGTATCAAATTAGATTATCTGATAATTGAATTGTTGAATATGCAATTGTTATTTGAAGAACATTGTTTGAATACATTGTTTATACACGGATTATAAAAATATTTCTTTTTTACTTCGATACACGTTTGTTCGTTCGTTCGTTTGTTTGTTTGTTTGTTTGTTTGTGTTTTCTAGCATATCAACATTTATAGTTTATTCAATGCTAAATTCATTTTTTCAAATAAACAGTTCTATTTCAAACAATTCAGTTTAGCATAAGTACACACTTTAATTGTCAAAAACATTTCTATTTCAAGCTATTCACTTTAGTCAAACAGATCAAATTCAACCAATTCAGTTTAGTATAAGTATTTTTTTTACTCACAGTTAAATGTCAAAACAGTTCTATTTCAAACAATTCAGTTTAGCATAAGTACGCAGTTTAACCAACACAGTTTAATTCTATATGACCAATAGATACAACCCTATCAGATTCTACCAAAGTGAAGCTGGTAGTAATGGCAATGAACGGGCACTCCGCATTCCACAAAGCTCCGGCATTACAGGAACCTCACCATCTGACTGTATAGTGTCATATACAGGACACTCTATGGAGGAATCTTACCCCTTTGCAGAGAATCATTCGGTGTATTCTACAGCCCCAGCCGACTGGAGGTTGCAGGTTCTATCCTGACTGCAGGTGAGTAACAATGCAGGAATACTTAACACTCGTAAAAATACAGGAATACTTAACATTTGTAAAAATAGTCGTGTTACCCTCAACTCTTATGATATCATATTAAATAAATTTATTTTTGAATTACAGGTATTTTTTCTTTTAATCATTCTTTATGTATCACGGGAGCAACGTCTGTTAATAATTATTATATCTATGAAAATATAACAGCAAATAATTTCTTTTTAAGAAAACCTCCTTTTTTTTTTTACCGAGGTGCAAATGAAAATCAACGTTTAACGATGTCGAAAGCAAATGCCGACACGTTGGGGTTTTTTTTTACTGAAAATAGCCGTGTTACCCTCAACAGAAAATTTTCTAGAAATTTATTTGAGTCGATCGACCGAGGAGCAAATAAAAATTAACGTTTAACAATGTCTAAAGCAAATGCCGACACGTTGTTTTTTTTTTCTAGTGCAAGTAGTCGTGTTACCCTCAACAGAAAATTATCTTGAAATTTATTTGAGTCGATCGACCTAGGAGCTAATGAAAATCAACGTTTAACGATGTCTAAAGCAAATGCCGACACGTTGTTTTTTTTAGTAAAAATAGTCATTTTACCCTCAACAGAAAATTATCTTGAAATTTATTTGAGTCGATCGACCGGTGTAATGGTTGCCCATGTCAGGTTTTAAACAACATGTGAAATGGATAAATTTTCATTGCTTTAGAATATTCTGCATATGTATATTATTAAATACCTATGTAGTACAACTAGTCCTTCAGAATTTATGCAGTAAGCAATGGTAAATTTATTGCTTTTTGAAGTTATAATCCTCCAAAGGGTTAGACTCACAGATGCACCACGAACGAAAGAGCGTTGGATAGAAGAGATGATAAACTGGTGCTAGACAAAGTTTCGGACCATTTAATATTCGTTCTGCCTTGGTTGATTGACTCATAAATCATGAGGGTGAAATACATAACTACTTTACAAACGCACACACACTCTTATATATATATATATATATATATATATATATATATATATATATATATATATATATATATATATATATATATATATATATATATATATATATATATACGACCCGTTGATATATTGTTCACCAGTGGTCCGGGAAACCAAGGTTCAATCCCAGGTCGAATCATACCAAAAACTAAAATTTGGTACCTGAGGCCACTTGCTTAACACTGTTTTATAAGGTATCAAACAACCCGAGTTCAAACCCTCGACAAGGCTGATTGCATTTCACATAGCACTGATACCTTTGGGAAAGGTATGAATCAAATTATTCTCCCTCCAGCTATGGGTAAATAGTAGGGTAGACTAGGTTCTTCAGCCTTGGTGAGGCAACTAGTCTAGGAGAAGGAAAAATTTTAATTCAAACCTGTTAAACTCTACTTAAAAATTGACCTTGTGTCCTATCCTGCACGAGCGGAGGGGTTGGGTAAATAGGATAAGGTACCAAACAAGGTTAAGTGGAGCATAGCAGAGAAAGGAAGAGCATCCTCCCATACTCCGTGGTGTTGTACCTATTGAAAAGAGAGCCTTTGGGTAACACTTATCGATGGTCACCAACTCACTATATATATATATATATATATATATATATACTCTCAACCATCGTATTCTTTGTTTCTCTCCTCTCTCTCTCTCTCTCTCTCTCTCTCTCTCTCTTTCTCTAAAGTCATATATTCTTTATCACTTTCTGTTATATCAGTTTTCTCTCCTTCTTTGTCAAATCCAATATTATATGTACGCTCTGCTTCTCTATTTCCCCCCCTCTCTCTCTTTCTCCCCACCCAAATATTCTTTATCTTCTCTCTCTGCCTCTCTTATTTCTCTCTCAAGCCACATATTCTTTGTTTATCAGACTCTATAATTTTTGTATATCACACACTCATATATATATATATATATATATATATATATATATATATATATATGTGTATGTATAGTGCAATATATATATATATATATATATATATAGTGCAATATATATATATATATATATATATAGTCATCCACAGACAGATCTGTTTTGTTCTATCAGAACTCATCAGTGTGGCTAGACAGTATATTCCCGAAGCTCGGATCGAAACCCGGTTGACTCAAATGTCAACCCAAGTTTCTAACCATTCAGCCACGAGGAGATATTAGCTGCGAAGTAAATTTTAAACGGTTATGAATCACAATTACTATTATTTACTTACATCCGTTCAACGGCTGCCGAGACCTCAATTCAAATACGAAGAGGCTTGCAATAAACGCTAATGGCAACACGATTACTTCTTCGCCAGAGAACTCAACCCTACGGGGGTAGGGGAGTATATTTATTTCTATCGTCATCCACACACACATATATATATATATATATATATATATGTATTACAAAAATACCATATATATATATAGTGCAATATATATATATATATATATATATATATATATATATACATTACGAAAACACAAAAATATAATATATATATATATATATATATATATATATATATATATATGTATTACAAAAACACCATATATATATATAGTTCAATATATATATATATATATATATATATATATATATTACAAAAACACAATATATATATATATATATAGTGCAATATATATATATATATATATATATATATATATATATATATGTATTACAAAAACAAAATATATATATATTTAATATATATTTATATATATGTGTGTGTGTGTGTATTATATATATATATATGTATTACAAAAACACCATATATATATATATAGTTCAATATATATATATATATATATATATATATATATTACAAAAACACAATATATATATATATATATAGTGCAATATATATATATATATATATATATATATATATGTATTACAAAAACAAAATATATATATATTTAATATATATTTATATATATGTGTGTGTGTGTGTATTATATATATATATATGTATTACAAAAACACCATATATATATATATAGTTCAATATATATATATATATATATATATATATATATATATATATATATATATATATTACAAAAACACAATATATATATATATATATATAGTGCAATATATATATATATATATATATATGTATTACAAAAACAAAATATATATATATTTATATATATGTGTGTGTGTGTGTGTGTATTACAAAAACACAATATATATATATAGATATACATATGTATAAGGCTGCGCATGTCGTACAATGGTTCACACCGTAGGAAATGGTCAACGGATTTGAGATCAAAACCTAGATGTGGTTGTTTATATGTTAGATCGATAACGTTGGGAATGGTTTCAATGCAACTATTCTCCCTCTAGGTATGGAACATTTTTTCGGCAAACTGGGTCCCTTTAAATTTGATATGGCAAACAGTATAGGCTAATTGAGACTCAGACTTAAACCATACACGTACAATTGACCTTATGATACATATTGCTTAAGGGACTGGTATATATATATATATATATATATATATATATATATTGAATAAAACTCATGTATATATATATATATATATATAGTCATCCACAGATAGATCTGTTTCGTTCTATCATAACTCATCAGTGTGGCTAGACATATTAATTTCCTGTAGCTTATATATATATATATACATATATATATATGTATATTTCCCCCAAAGAAAGTAATAATCGGTCGCATTTGGATAATAAATCTATTTCCTTCCAGTTAAATGCATTGATATGAATCAATGCTCCCAAATGATAAACAGGACTTCATCAAGCTATTATTTTTCCAAAAGAAATCATTAAAGATAAAAAAAAGATTTACATTGTAATTTCATCGGTTAATTGGAAACTAAGATTTAATAATCCTATCCATTCGTTTTCTCATGAACGTTTAAAAAAGGAAACAGCTTTATCCAAAAACATTTCTGGAAGTTAAAAAATAAGGGTTTAACCCCTGAATTTCAATGGAGTATATTGAAAAGTTTTACAACTCCGAGCTGTTTTGATGGTCGATGTAATTTGTGTCTGGAGGAAAAGATACAAATTATGTTAAACTCTGATCCTGTTATTGAATTAGAGATGTAATTTAATAGCTAGATGTTGGCATAAAAATCAATTTAAACACTTTTCAAAAAATAAGTGAATAATTAATATATACGAGAGTTATTCGGTAAATAAAGGATTTTTTTCTATGAAGGTTTGAAATTGATTTCTGCAAAAAATATTCTAATCTTAGAAATGGGTTTGTTTTGATTCTATTCATGACAATACAAACCAAAGAGTTATACCTTTAACAGAGGTCTGTCATCAAATTCTGGGTGGCCGAAAAATGCAAACCATGTGAAATCAACTGAGGGATACTATTGTCAAAATATTTTTAAATCTTTTGTTTTTCAAACTGTTGCGTTCTGGTTAGTAAACGCTTGTAATATTAAATAAAACACAGGCGTGGCTTCTGAAGGAGTGATACGACTTTGTACCTTTCTCTCACTGGCCCCCCTCCTCACCCGACATGAACCCACTGGACTACTTCGTTTGGTCATACGTC
Organism: Sepioteuthis lessoniana; assembly: GCA_963585895.1. NCBI lineage: Eukaryota > Metazoa > Mollusca > Cephalopoda > Myopsida > Loliginidae > Sepioteuthis > Sepioteuthis lessoniana. Next base: position 77,901 of record CAUZXS010000642.1, read on the forward strand.
GAGAACATCACTAACATGACCTCCCACAACACCAAAGCCAGGGTGATCGCCGCCATCTTCCGAGTATTCGCCGAGCTCCCGCCGGCGCTTGGGGAAAAAGCATACTCCCAGTTCCGCATCTGTATCGAGGCGGTGATGAGGCTGAAAGCGGCTACATTGAATAAATGTCAGCTCTACTACATAATCAAGTTACCGGAATTGATTTTTTCAATAAAAATTTAAAAATAGAGCTGTACGACAATTTTATCGTTCCACCCTGTATATTTTCAATATATATATATATATATATATATACGAGGTAGAATATGTGGAAAGTTGGACAAATCAAATACTTAAAACTGGTTTAGAATGCCGTAAATATAGGGCTGGCGATAGGGATTGTTTGCTTTGCATGGAGGAAAAATTAGCAATAGCGTCTTGTAAAAGTAGGGATATGTTAAATCAAAGGTCGGAGGTGTTAAATAGTTGAAGACACAAAAGGGCGTGGTTGCTCTATAATTAGGGATAGGTTTCGGAGTATTTATAACTGAGGGTTTTTTTAAAAATAAAAGTAAGGTTTTTTGTTTATTTCATTTGTTTCTTTTGTTATATAAATTTTAAGCTAGGTGGTTTTTGGTGAATATAAAAAACGGCGTTTTCTCCTTTAGCATTGGTCGGTATTAGACATCCTGATGATCCATTAAGGTGAAACTTTCGTAGATTTCCGACTCGCGATTTAAGTTGATTTTATATATATATATATATATGTGTGTGTGGAAAAAGGTAAACAGACGAAAGATATGTATTCGGTGTAGTTGATATATTTTAATTTTCTTTTTTTGCTAAAATTAAAAAAAAAACTTAAACAATAAAGTTATATTATTAAGTACACCAAATCTTTATCAGTTTAAATTTTTCAATATATATTCCGTTTGATTCATTTCATTATATATATTTAGGTAAGTTGGCAACCGTAGTCGAGTGACCCTTTTCAATAGCAACTACACCAAGGTGTAGGGGAGGACGCTACCCCTTTTTTATAGACTGCTCCATTTACCATTGACTTACACCTCATAATGCTGAATGTTAAGCGAGGAGGCATCAAGTACCATTTTTGAGCCTTTGGTATGACTCAACCTTGGATTGAACCCCGGTTTCCCGGACCAGTGGTAACGTCCGACAAAATTTTTAAAATAAATTTGACGAAAACTAAAATTTAACAATTTCAGTATTTTTTCTTTCATATATTTAAAGTAAAGTAAATTTGGCGACCGTAGTCGAGGGTAACCCGAAAGCTCCCTTTTCGATAGCTACTACACAGAGGTGTATGGGAGGGCGCTACTCCTTTCCCTAGATTGCTCCCCTTTACCCTTGATACGTACCTTATAATGCTGAGTGTTAAGCAAGATAGCATCAAGTACCATTTTTTGAGTCTTTGGTATGACTCGACCCAGATCTCCCGGGCCATGGGCGAATACTCTAACCATTATGCCAATGTCCGGTTAAAACAAAGTAGTCTAACATATTGCACGAGCCCAATGTAAAGTTGCTATATTGATGAAGGCATCTTGTAAAGTCCTCTCTTTTTAAAATATTGACTTATATTGATATCTGTTATAGGAAGGGTTGAAAAAGATGAATTTACACAAGGCACCGATATAAAAGGACTTATGTTTTAAAATTAACGTTTCTTGTCACTAGTTTCCTAATTGCCCTAAAATCCGCAAACATATACGTCGGACTCATCCAATATTGACTTTTATATTATCATATCATATTTACCAACCCCTCCGCTCGGGCAGGATGTGACACAAGGTCAATTTTTAAGTGAAGTTTAACAGGTTTGAATTAAGAGTTTTCCTTCTCCTAGACTAGTTGCCTCACCAAGGCTGAAGAACCTAGTCCGCCCTACTATTTACCCATAGCTGAAGGGAGAATAATTGGGTTCATACCTTTTCCCAAGGGTATTAGTGCTATGTGAAATACAATTAATCTCGGCCAGGATTTGAACTCGTGTCACCGTGTCCAATTCCTAGGACGGTAACCATTACACCACGGGCACCTCCATATTGACTTTTATACTTACTAGTAGTTGTACTTGGATCGGCTTTCACCCTGGTCGGGTTGAACCGGCTTCCTCTCGAGCAAATAATATGTTGCTAATTGAAGAAGATACTTTGGGATTTGATTGAGGGAAGGGTCCCAAGTTCTACCCGGAAAAGCGCCCTGAAAATCCAATCCCTCCTCCACGTGACAGGACGGTGGCAACAGGTAGTGCCAGAGCTAAGCCGAATTGGTCTGGCACCCAGCGGTATTAGGGCTGCAACCGGCTAAAGGGGCTCTGGGGAAAATCCGGGAGGTATCTGTTCCGGCAATCGGCGTCCTCTGTCAATTCGTCCGTGGAAATTGACTTCTATATTGACCCTTGTCTGAATTTTTTCAATATTGACTCATGTCTATATTTTTACTTTATTTGAAAGGATTAAGTAGACTTTCTGTTTCTGTCATGTGTTTCCATCATGGGCTTCTATCATGTGTTGCATATTGACCTTGACAGAGGCGGATGTTCCAGCTGTGTAAAGAAAGTGATTAGAGGACGCATCCCTAACCAGGAAGGTAGTGATGCTTTGGTGTAAGCAGCTCAGGAGGGTTAAACCAGAAATATGTTGGCGTTATGAAATTATATAAACACATTTACCCACCTAGTAACGGTCATTCTTATGTCGAGATACGGTCAGTCACGGAGAGTGGCCTCCGGACCCCGCTCAGGAAGGGGTGCAGCAGCCCACTGCACTCTCAGTCGGAAGTTGGAAGTCTTCAGTTTTGGAGCCGTAGGGATCCAAGTGCCCCCCACTAGCATACACTGGTTGAGAACTTCTTGTTTGAGAAGAAAAGACGTACGGTCCTGAATATGAGTGGGGCACAGCGTGATTAAGAACAAGTGCTAAGTAAATCTATAAATATGTCACAACCCGGATAATAAAAAGTTATGGGTCAATATAGCTGTGCTTAAGTGTCTAAGTCCTTCAAGTTCTCCTTCGTTGTCTTGGTCAATCTCTCACGCTTCCGCCAGTTTCAACCCTTTCCAGAAATAAAGATTTGAATTTTATTTTTATGAATAAAAAGATGTTGTGGTTTCTTACTTCATCCTATTATACAACACATTCATCTTTCAAGCCTGACTAAATTATTTCCCATTGGATAATTGTTTTTTCCTGGGTTCCTTAAATATGTACTTTTGAGAAAGTTTTATTTATTCAGCGAATACACGAGCTTCTTCTAATAATAATTATGAACTAAAAAGAAAAAAATGTAAAAGTAATGTTTAAAAATAAACATGTCTCGCTATCGTCATGACAATTTATGTCAGAATGCAACATTTTGTATTTTTTTTTTAAATTAGAAGCGAAATCTTTCAAACTTGTACTCATGGCCATTATCTAAATTTAATGGTTTAAATTTCCGCCAAGATAACACTAGATAAAACGTTAATAATTCCCTGAGAGTTTATTTATGACATTACAGTTTTAAAGGTTCCACCTTTTCATCCTTACTAACACATCATTAGACTCCTTTTCAGCTGTGACACTGGGACATCATTTCTGCTTTTCTAATTAATAGAAAAATTGACAATATTTTAATCATCTCAGGAAGATATCAATGATGTGTTGACAAGGGTAGCGAAAATGTGGACACTGCTTGAAAATGTAACGTAAAGATATTCCCATGAGTGTATTAACATTTTTTCAATCACCCTAAATTTCGATAATGAAATAAAAAATGTTTTTTTGGTTAAAGCCCCACGTTACCTTAATTATCTTGAACGTTACGGTAACGGTAACACTTTCCCACGCATATACACACATAAAAAATTGCCCTGTCGGCTGGGGCTGTAGAATACACTGACTGTTTCTCTGCAGAGGGGTAAGACCCCCCCCTCCAACGTGTGTCCTGGATATGACACTAAACAATCTGATGGTGAGGTTCCAGCAATGCTGGATCTTTGGGGAATGCGGAGTACTCCTTCATTGCCATCGCTCCCAGGTGCTAAACTGAATTGTTTGAGTAAACTGAATAGCTTGAAATAGAAATGTTTTTGACACTTAAACTGTGCTTATTTTTAAACTGCGGGCTTATGCTTTACTGAATTATTTGAACTAGAACTGTTTTTTTACATTAAACTGTATTTACACTTAACTGAATTGTTACATATAACTGCTTGAATAGTTTGAAATAGGAATGTTTTTGACAATTAAACTGTGTACTTATGCTAAACTGAATTGTTTTAAATAGAACAGATTATTTACATAAAAATTGATATGGCGTTAAACAACCTACAAAGGTTGATATGCCATAAAATCCAACCAACCAACCAACCAACCCATACACGTACATGCATCAATGGAGGTGCCTGAGGTGTACAGGTTTCAGTCTTAAGAAATGAACACTGCAACTCAAGTTCAAATCCTGAACAAATTCGCCACGTAGAATTATGCAAAAACCTACACTAAATGGGGTATCCTGAAACATTAATAAACAAGGAGTTAGAATTCCCAGAAATAAACCATGAAAAGAACTTAGAACCACCAAAAACCATAGCAACGATCAAACCTTCTCATATGTCAAAACATACAAAAAAAAATGAAGAACCATACAATGAAATAACAAAGAATCTAAATCAAATCAAAAATAGAGATTGTATCAAAGATATATTAGACACAACAAAAATACATAAAAGCAAAGGAAAACCGGAACATTTAAAACACATATGAAACCCACCTGAATCTTGTGAAACACGCACATAGTATCAAGATGCAAAAATAAAGACCTGGAATATGTAACATAATCGGAGAAGGAAAATCGTAAACGTTCGCAAACCCCAAAACACTAAACATATTAAAGAGAAAATTAAACTGCAATTCAAAATACGTAGTCTATATAATCAAATACTCTAACTGCAGGAAGATATACATGAGTAGCACTCAAGCTCTGAACGCCTGAGTTTCTTTACGTAAAAGTAACATTAAATCACGAGAAAACAGAAAACTATATGTAACAAAACACCTTTCTGAATACAATAACAGTAACGTTGAATACCAATATACCAGGCTGATGTCAATTCATTATTCCTTATTAAAAAAGATCTTTAATTGTGGATTTAAACCAACATTAGATTGAACATAACAACAGACACGCGTACACAAGCACACACCCACACACCCATAGGCAAACACACACCCACACACACTTACACACACACACACACACACACACAGACGCACACACACACACACACACACGCATCCATAGGCACACATAGGCACACACACTACACACACACACCCATAGGCACACACACACACACACACACACACACACACGCATTAAAGCACACAAACTACATACCAATTGGCGCACACACACACACAAACTACACACACACACAAACATAGGCGCACACTCACACTACACACGCACACACACACCTATAGGCACACACACAAACACAAGCATACATATCCATAGGCGCACACACATACTACACACGCACACCCATAGGCACACACCCATAGGCGCGTTCGCACGCACACACTACACACACATACACACCTATAGGCACACACACACACACACACTGCACACAAACATACACACCTATAGGCACACACACACACACACAAACACACACACACACACACACACACACAAACACGCACACACATAAACTAGGGTAGAATACATTTATATATGGGATCAAATGCATTCTCACATACATTAAGTCCATTCAATATCCAAATAAAAAAACAGCTGTATGGATTTAATAATGTACATCCATATGTACGTGAATATGCACAGAGAGACAGAGAGACAGGGAAGGAAGACAAAGGAAGAACAAATAACAAAATCAACACATCGCTAATGTATATACGGGTGTGTAAATGGGTAAAAAATTGTGTAAATTTTATAAAAAGGGGTTACTTAATCCCTCCCCTCTATCTGGCCATTCTACTATATATATATATATATATATATATACCTCGTTTTTATTTAAATTTTCCGGTGTCCTCAACTTAAAAAGTACCGGACGAAAAGGATCCTTCGTTGTTTTACAATTTTACGGAGTTCCCCGACTATTATCACCAATGGTGTCTCTACTTATTATATTGTACATATATACATATATATATATATAGGCATATATATATATACATATATATATGTATGTACATACATACAGATATATATATACATATATATATGCATATACATATATATATACATATATATACATGTATATATATATGCATATATATACATATATATATATATACATATATATATATATATATATATATATATATATATATGTATATATACACACACACAGACACATACACACACACACACACACACACATATATATATATATATAGTCGTAATGGTATGAGTGTTCGCCAATGGCCTGGGAGACTTGGGTTCAATCCCAAGTTGAGTCATACCAAAGACTCAAAAAATGGTACTTGATGCCTCCTTGTTTATAAGGTAGGAGTCAATGATAAAGTGAAGCAATCCAGGAAAAAAATGTAGCGCCCCCCCCCTAAACCCTGGTGTAGTAGCTATCGAAATGTGAGCCTTCAGGTCACCCTCAACTACGGTTGCCAACTTACCTTATAATATATATATATATATATATATATATATATATATATATATATATATATATATAGTTGTTTTTCACTGCTACAATATTTTTTATCAACCATCATCTCGCAAAACCACCAATGGTAACCTATTTTGGAATCTAAAACCTCCCTTAAAAGTTTGCTAATTTTTCTCAAAAATAGGATAAATACATAAAAGAAAATGACTTTCAAACTTCACAAAACCGAATATTTTACTTATTCCATGAAAAGGTGTTTTTTATTTTATATTTTTTAAAATTTGTTTTTTTTTCTCATATCGGCGTTCTTATTAATTCACTGAATTTCAAAACCGAAAACGACAATGGCTTATCTTAAAATATTATATTATCGTATTCATTCTTCGTGTACTTTGAGGAATAATGGATATTAAATTATAAATGTTAATAGATTAATATTTATTTCTAAAAACATTATCAGCCAGGTGATTTCAATTGCAATATTACTATCAACGTCTCTCAATCTAGAAATATATTGGCCCAGGGAGTATTGCGTGATTGTTGAGCAGATATTTCAAAGATTAAAGTTATGATTACAGAAGACTTAGTCAAAAAGTGGATATATAATTTTTAAAAGATTCTATATGCAAAAATCAAATAACAGTAAATCAGTTCTATAGTTTAACAATTAGAAGTATGTTGCAAATATACACTGACAGGATACGCTTTCATCATTATCATGTCGCGTTATCAGCACGGATATTCCTGACCCTCTCTCGCCACCCCCACCCCTCGTCCATTGCTTTCGGCAGATCCGAAAACGCGTATTGGCACAGAGCAGCTGTATGCAGGTTCAAGATAGACGTCCTGCCTTTCCTCGACCATGTGAAGGGGTCTATAAGAGTCCATCACTTATGAGCTCGTCCTACGTGTCTGGTTCGTCTAATTTTGATAGTTTTCGTGATGGCTGGTTGGTGGCCGTATAGCTGCTGCTTTTTAGGGCGCTGTCTCCCGGACATGTTCAATATTGCTAACAGCATTCTTTTGTAATCATATTTACCCAACCCCTCCGCTCTGGCAGGATATGACACAAGGTCACTTTTTAAGCGGAGTTTAACAGGTTTGAATTCAGAGTTGTCCTTCTCCTAGACTAGTTGCCTCACCAAGGCAGAAGAACCTAGTCTGCCCTACTATTTACTCATAGCTGGAGGGAGAGTAATTGGATTCATACCTTTCCCATGTGCTATGTGAAATACAATCAGTCTCGTCCAGGATTTGAACTCGTGTCGCCGTGTTCATTTCCTACGACCATAACCATTACACCACGGGCACCTTTTGTAATTGCCGTCAAGCTTTTTCTCCATCTGTTTAATTATCGTCCATGTGGTGCATCCATATAGCAGTATCGACATGATCACTGCTTCGAAGAAACTGCCCTTCATTTTATCGGTCAGGTTTGACTTCCATAAGACCGAAAGTCTATCGAGAGCTGTCCATGCCTTTGCTAGTCGCGTGTTGATATGTGTCTCGGTTGATAAAACACTGTTTCCTAGGTAGCTGAACTTGTCAACTAGTTTCAGAGTGCTGCCATTTAGTGTGGAGATGTCACCTGTTTGATTAAAGCACATATATTTCGTCTTGTGTGCATAGACATGAGCCCTATTACCTGCAGCTGCTCGGTCCAGACTATGTAGCAGGGTTTCGGTTCGGGCGGCTGCATTTACCAAAAGAGCTAATAACTTTTAAGTTAAGTAGAAAGAGTTAACTTGCTTGACTTTAACATTGCAGTAAAAGAGCTCGAACATCAGTAACTGTGTCACATCAACTTTTGGACAGAATACTTATTAGAAAGGCATGAACCCACTTATTCCTTCTTGTAATAGGTTAATACCTGTCGCAGATGCGACGGTCAGGAATTTGAATCAGGTAATCACTGATCTTATCGTCACCATAAAAGAGCTTGTCTTTGTCTGGTGTGAGAGCTTTAATGCAAGGAGAAAACTAGTACGTGCTAGCGCCGCAATATTTATGCATATTGACCACGTGTGACCAGCATGCTTTGCCAACTATAAAGGAAGGTACCCATGATGTAATGGTTATCGTCGTAGGAAATGGACACGGTGACACGAGTTCAAATCCTGGACGAGACTGATTGCATTTCACATAGCACTAATACCCTTGGGAAAGGTATGAATCCAATTATTTTCCCTCCAGCTATGGGTAAATTGTAAGGCAGAATAGGTTCTTCAGCCGTGGTGGGGAAACTAGTCTAGGAGAAGGATAACTCTGCATTCAAACCTGTTAAACCCCACTTAAAAAGTGACCTCGTGTCATATCCTGCCCGAGCAGAGGGGTTGGTAAATATGATAAAAGAAGGGCATAGTGAGGTTTGGCTCTGTGGTATTTGTTGCGCGCCCCACGGAACTAGTTTTCTCCTTGCATTAAGACCTTTAATAAGGTGGGTCCGGGCGTAGGGCCGGAGCCTGCACGAACCCCGCATTTTCAAATATACCGCAGGTCCCGTCGGCATTCCCCTAAAGAGGTGCGCCTCAAGTGCAATGAGTACTCTTTTGCTCCTGAGGTATATAGATTAATAGTGAAGATGATGTTGTTGTGTGTATTTTTAAGCCGGGCATTGCTGCAAAAGGGAGGACGAACTCATTAGCAACGTTCTCTAATGGGCTCCTACACTTGGATGCAACAGTACAGGGTGGAACGATAAAATTGTCGTCCTAAAGAAAAAAACAAAACACAACAGCTTTATTTTAAAACTTTTATTTAAAAAAGCAATTCAGGTAACTTGATTATGTAGTAGAACTGACATCTATTCAATGTAGCCGCCTTCAGACTCAATTGCCGCCTTGATTCGGATCCGGAACTGGGAGCATGCCTTTTCCACCAGCGCCGGCAGGAGCTCGGCGAATACTCGGTGGATGGCGGCGATCAGGCTGGCTTTGGTATTGTGGGAGGTGATGTTGGTGATGTTCTCGACGTCTGACCAAACGAAGTAGTCCAGCGGGTTCAGGTCGGGGGGGATGGCGCCAGTGAGAGAAGGGTACAATGTTGTACCACTCCTTCAGAAGACATGCCTGGGTCTCTTTGGACTTGTGGGCCGGCGCCGAGTCCTGCTGCCACACCCAGGGTTTGCCAGCGGCCACCTGATAGCACCAGGGGATCACCACACTTTTCAGCACATCCAGGTACACTTTGGTGTTGACTTTCAAGCCGACTTCGAAGATATGAGGTGGCATGATGTGGCCCTCATTTGAAACCACACCAAAGACCATAACCGTAGCCGGAAACTATGTTTTCCTCACCCTGTTATTCGAGGCAATCCAGATTGGCATTTTGAGGGTGCCGGCAATGGTCCTGTTGTCATAACTTTGATCTGTAGAGAGCATGAGCTGTACAGCGGAAAATCTCCGAGCTTGCTCGTTGAACATTGTGTCACTTTCAGACATGATAGAAGGCTACTAACGTTTTTGTAATTTGTACACAACTGGCCAACTAGCAGATGGTGTGCAACAAAAAAAGAAAACCAGTTTTAATTAAACGGAAATGGAATTATGTCGTCTTTTCTAGGGTGATAATTTTATCGTTCCACCCTGTATTTGACAACCAGTTAGGAAGTTCATTGATCAGCTCGGTGCTGACACTGAATGCAGACCTACTAGGAGTCGTGGAAGATAGGGACGGGGTGGTGAGAGAATTAAAACCACTTGATTTTGATAACAATTATCTACATATAAACAGTCTGTCTATGGATGACAATATATACACTCCCCCATTGGGGTTGAGCACTCTGGTGAAGGAATTTTCGGCTGCTGCTCGCATAAGGCAAGGCTCTACGAACGAATTGAGCACTCTGGTATCCGATAAGGTATAAAATGTAAACAAACAAACGCTGCTGCAGCTGTTGCAACATAATACCTTATAATAATCCCAGCCGACGTGGTACGCTTGTTGGCAGGTTAGTCTGACGTAAATGTTGGGCCGGTTTCGATCCCAGCTTCAAGCTTCTTACGTGTCAAGCCACACGGAAGAGTTGTGATACAACGAAAACAGTCTGTCTGTGGATGACAATATATATATATATATATGCTCAAATGTCTTTTGGGAGACTGTCTCCAACAAAAATAACACATGTTCGTCTGACCATTACCTCTCTTTCAAGAAATCTTACAATGCACCTTAATGACTCAAGTTTTATACCCAAACATCTTGAGAGACACACCCTTCCCAAATCCGAATTTAAAAGAATTCTAGTTGAAAATACTCTTATAATAGCACATGAAATTAATAAGCCACAACAGCAAATTATAGAAGCCCTACATGAAATAGAACAAAGCCTTTAATTTATAGAATTAATTTTGAAAATGACGACAATGTTTTGAAATGACTTTGTTTTTTTTTGCATTAGTTATTGAGCGAAATGAAAAAGACCGAAAGTGTATTAAACATTCTATTTCGCTTGATGAAATATTCTGATCCTCACACAGACACACACACACAATCACAAACTCACACATACACATGAACACACACACACAAGCACATACACACACACACACATACACTCACACACATATATATATATATGCATGATGATCATTAGATAAGTTTCCACATTTTTTTCATATGGACACTTTTATTGATAGTACACTCATGAAACACTAGTCCCCTGCGAAGTAGTCTCCTTCGGCTGCAATGCACTTGTTGTACCGTTCCTACAACTTCTTCAAAGCCCCATGGGAGTCCTCTTGTGTGAGCGTGTCAATGACCTTCGTCACAGCTTCTTTCATCTCCTAAATTGTCTCATAATGACAGCCTGTGAGCTTAAGGAATAAGCAAAAGTCACAGGGAGCAAGTTCTTGACTATAGGGAGGTTGAGGAAATGTGTTGATGCCCATCTTGGTCAAATAGTCTGTGACAAGGATGGAGTTGTGGACTGGTGTATTGTCTTGGTTGAAATGCCACTGACCCAATTTGAAGAGTGCAGGATTCTTCCGACGGAATCTCCACCTGAACTCCCTTAAAACCTGAACATAGTAACCTAACCCATACCCTTTGGCCAATCAACTCTGGTGTATTGACTTCCTTACTCCTCCCACACTTCTCATCACCCCTCAGAGACTCACTGCTTTACTGAATCTGTTATGCCACTCAAAAACTGATACTTGATTCATGCAAGGTATTCCAAAAGTAGTCCGAAGCATTTCATACGTTTCTGTGGAATTTTTTTTCAAAGTTTACTACAAAATTTTATTGCATATTGTTCTTCTAAAGTGTCTGAATGCATTTTTGAAATTCACCAGCTATGACAATCAGGCTTTAGAAGGGTGTATTCCAATTGCTGCTGTAGCTTTTATTTGAACCTGAAATCATAAAAATTGGCCAATCGTCTCATAAGATTTATAGTAATAACATACTGATTTTTCAAGTGTCTACGACAATTTTAGATACCTGTACAAAAAAGTCTGG